>CM034241.1:7973222-8116054 GCA_019916065.1 Vitellaria paradoxa | reverse complement strand
GAGCAATTTTTCCTTATTGATTGACGATTAAACATGGAAAAATTATTATCTAATGATAGTTGAAAATGACTTTTATTGCAATTCAAATACTGCAAAAATGATGTCGTATACATCTTGATGCAAAAATTATGGAGATAGTTATGATATGCAACGGTCGTTTGAGATAATTTCACCTAAATAAGACACAAATCTTTTTTTCTCGACGAGTGGTTATCCTCTGTGTGCTAATGGTGAGTCTGGACAATTGAGGAAAATTCTAATTCTTGATTTTTTCACTCTTTTTAGTTCATTTCCATTGCATTCTTAATTAGGGGGAGTTTGGGGTCTATCCAGTTTAACACCCTGAAGGAGAAAAAAGAACAAAGGGAAAACACAAAGGAACACAGCATGTAAGATATTTAATTAAAATTAGACCTAAAATGAGCATTTTCCCACGATGAACATGTCAAAACAAGATAAAGTTATACAATATTAAGTGTTCATCAGCTCTTTCTCAAAGTATAACCAAGCTTAAAGCATAAAAAATTCTCTCCAGTAAGGAGGCAACCAGCCGAGCAGCTAACGAGTTACCGAGCTCAACTCGATTGCAATTCAGTTCGAGCTCGGCTCGTAAGTTAAACAAATTGATTTCGAGCTAAAAGATAAGATTGTTAAAAATTCGAGTTGAGCTTGAGTGATTAAATATTTGACTTGAATCACTTCATTTTCTCTCACATCGACGCTCATAGTGCCCTTACCACAAGCCTCTCTCTTTACCCTTTTAGCCTCCTCACGCACCCACCTTCTCTCTCTCTCTCTCCATGGAGATGGAAGTGCAGCAGAAGGGTAGGCCTCTTCACCCACCCTTTTTTGTCATTTTGCTGCTCCGCCACCATAGTGGTCCGTCGAAGTTGATCCACCATCGACCGCCACACTAGGTTTACCATTATTGGGGTAGATTTACGACCTTTTTTTGGGGTACAACCTAGTATTTGTATGTGATATGATTTTGTATATAATTCGTATTTCTTTGTGTATATGGTGTTTTTTTATTGACTTTTTTTATATGTAATTTGGATTTTTTTTCCAAGATCTGTGATGTTTTTGTACACATTTATTATTATTTTTTATATATTTCATTTTTTTATTGATCATATTTTTTTTGATAGATCTGGTTGTGAGTTTGAGTCAAATACGAAGCTCAAATTCAAGCTCAAGTCACATTCTCTTTAGTCGAGCTGAGCTTGAGCTACCAAAATCTTGACTTGATTCAAATATACCTTTACTCTTAAAAAATAGACGTCTCTAGATAATTAACTATCTTTAAGTTTATAATTTCATATTCAACAAAATATGTAAAAAAGAAGATTAAAAAAAAATGAATTATTTTATTAATTTTTATGTGTAGGGATTTTGACTCAAGTCTTTACATTTAGAGATCCTTCCTCATAATTTTTTTTTTTTTTGGTGACGAGTAAATCACTCGGTGGACCCTTTGGGCATCAGGCTACAAACCCTGGAGAGATTGGCGTAGGACCCCACCACCACGGCTCCCACTTACGACTTGATCGAATAGGAGGCGAATTAAACTTACGACTTGAGTATATCACCCAAGTCTCAAGTTCAATCCCTATTCCACTAGACCAACCAGCAGTAGATTCCTCATAAATTTGTATTTAGAAACTATTAATAAATTAATGTAGTGTGTTTTTTGATCAAAATATTTATTTTATATACATATTCAAGTTTAAAACTCTAATACGAGTGCTTTATATATAATTGCCAAGCCATCAAATTTTTTTTTTTTTTTTTACTTTCTTTATATATTATTGTGAACCATTTTCATCATTCTATATATAGGTTAACACTTTTTATATTTCTAATAAAATAATAAATGAGAAAAGCAATTAAATGAAAAAAAAAATTAAACAGATAACATAAATTTATTTTATATATATTGTATTTAAAATTATTTTTTTATAAATATAACATTTCACGGGTTGAATAGTGTATTTGATAAGAATAAAAGAAGAAGTAAAGAATTATGTATTAATATTATTTCTGTGTGTGAGAATACAAGACTACAAGGTCCTTTAGTAAGAGGACAATAATCCTAATCCTGATAAGAGATAGTAATCCTAATTATGATTGGATATAAAAATAAGGAATGGAATAATATTCCTAATTATGATATAAGGAAAGACATAAAATAAATAAGGAAAGGCATAAAATAAGGAATACTAATTATATACGATTATACATTACTAAATCTAACACCCCCCTCAAATTCAAGGTGGCAACGCAGGAAGCAGCTTGAGTTTGGAGATTAACTCGAAGAAACGACCAGGAGGATGAGCCTTCGTGAAAAGATCGGCAGTTTGATTTGCTGAGGATACAGAAATGAGACGAACGATGCCACTTCTGACATGTTGACGAATAAAGTGACAATCTATTTCAATGTGTTTAGTGCGATCATGAAAAACATCATTGTGAGCAATCTGAATAGCACTTTGATTGTCACAATATAATATAGTGCCTGTAGAATGAGTGACACCCATATCAGTAAGAAGCCATCTAAGCCAAAGGAGCTCTTGAGTGGTATCGGCGAGAGCACGGTACTCAACTTCAGTACTAGAACGGGCAGTGAGAGTTTGTTTCTTGCTACGCCAGGCTATGAGAGAAGTCCCTAGAAAGAAACAGAACCCTGTCGTGTAGAACAACGATCAGTAGGATCACCAGCCCAGTCGGCATCAGAAAAAGCATGTAATTCAAGTAAGGACTGGGCTGAGTAATGAAGACCATGAAACATAGTGCCTTTGATATATCGGAGAATGCGCAGCAAAGCAGTAAAATGATGAGAACGTGGAGCAGCCATGAATTGACTAACAATATGAACAGCATAAGCAATGTCAGGGCGAGTGACAGTAAGATAAACAAGACTACCAACAAGTTGACGATATAAAGTCGCATCAGATAATGGTGCACCATCAAGAGGAGTAAGACGGAGCTGTGGATCAATCGGAGTAGTAGCAGTCTTGCAGTCAGAAATACCAGCCCGTGTCAAGAGATCAGAAGCATACTTAGCTTGAGAGAGAAAGTAACCAGAAGAATCTCGGGAGATCTCCAAGCCCAGAAAGTAATTGAGAAACCCCAAATCCTTCATCTCAAACTGTCGACTAAGAAATTGTTTGAGATGAGAAATGCCAAACTGTCATCCCCAGTAATAATCATATCGTCTACATAAAGGAGAAGAAGAACAGATCCAGCTGTAGTGGTGCGGATAAACAAAGCAGAGTCATATGAACTGGGGATAAATCCAAGCTCACGAATAGTAGAGCTAAACTTCGCAAACCAGGCACGAGGAGCCTGTTTCAGCCCATATAGTGCTCGACGAAGCTTGCAAACATGAGAAGACGGAACAGAGGAGCCCGGAGGAGGTTGCATATAGACTTCCTCAATAAGATCGCCATTTAGAAAGGCATTCTTAACATCCATCTGATAAAGATCCCAGTTACGAAGCAGAAATAGCAAGTAAACTGCGAACGGAAGTAAGCCTAGCAACAGGAGCAAAAGTTTCTTCATAGTCAATACCATACTCCTGAGTAAAACCTCGAGCAACAAGACGAGCTTTGTGTCGCTCAATAGAACCATCTGAACGGGTTTTGATTTTATAGATCCATTTGCAACTGATAGCAGTCTTCCCAGGAGGAAGGGGAACCACATCCCAAGTATGAGTTTTCTCAAGAGCCTGAACTCATCATCCATAGCTTGCTGCCATAAAGGGTTAGTACAAGCCTCACGGTAGGAAGAAGGTTCGTGAGTAGAAAAGGCAGCAGAACCAACAATATAATCACGAAGACGAACAGAAGGTTGTGTTACTCGTTTAGGACGTTCTGAAGGAGGAGATTTGTCAACAAGGGATGGAGGAGAAGACTCATCAGGAGTGGTCACAGGTCCAGCAGAAGACCCAGGTGTCTCGGGATGAACCGTAAGCAGTGGTGTCTGAGAGACCTGTGGACTATCTGCATCAAATATGTCAGAATGCAAATCTTTGGAAATATCAGTAAAGAGAGGATTATGGGAAGAGGTAGAAAGATGAAATGGAGAAAGAGTAGAAAACATCTTGTGTTCCCAAAAGACAACATGTCGAGAGACACGAAGATGTCGAGAAATAGGATCCCAACACCGATACCCCTTATGTTCAATACCATAACCCAAGAAACAACAAAGACGAGAGCGTGGTTCAAGTTTAGTTCTTTCATGGGGTTGAAGGAGAACAAAACAAGCAGACCCAAATATTCTAAGATGAGAATAATCAGGAGGGGAGCCATACAAGCGTTAAAAGGGGTAGAATTACCAAGGACAGAAGTGGGAACACGATTAATGGTGTAGGCAGCAGTAAGAGCAGCTTCCCCCCAAAATTTTTCTGGACAGGAGGAAGAAATAAGAAGGGCACGGATCGTGTCAAGAAGATGACGATGTTTGCGTTCTGCTCGACCATTCTGCTGAGAAGTACCAGGACAAGAAAGATGAGACTGTGTCCCCTGAGAGCGTAGAAAAGATAAAACCTCAGAGTCAAGATATTCCATAGCATTATCAGCTCGAAAAACCTTGATTGTACGAGAAAATTGAGTTTTCACCATTGCCGAGAAATCAGATATATCTGTTTAAGTTCAGAACGTTTAGTTAAAAGATACAACCAAGTATAGCGAGTATAATCATCTACAAAAATAACAAAATAACGAGAGCCCCCCATAGTGGGAGTGGGTGAAGGTCCCCAGAGATATCCGTGTGAACGAGATCAAATGGTGCAAAAGAAACGGAATTACTTTTATTAAAAGGTAAAGCGGGTTGTTTAGCAGTTTGACATGATAAACAATCAACTTTCTCAGAAACCACATGACCCAATTGACCACTAGAAACTAAAGTTTTCAAACGACTAAAAGACACATGACCCAAACGACAATGCCAAAGATTAAAAATAGAAGATGGAAGCGGAAGCAGCAGTGGAAGCAACAGAGGATGGTGGAAGTTGGAGGTGAACAATCTCAAATAGACGTCCATGCTTACGGCCTATCCCAATAACATGTTTCGTCTGTAGGTCCTACACCAAACAACCAGAAGCAGAAAAAGTAACGATCAAACCAAGTTCACATAATTGACCAACAGACACAAGATTTAAAACAAGGGTAGGAATGTGGTAAACATTAGAAAGAGAAATAGATGAAGTAGAAATATGACCAGTGTGGGTAACAGACATATGAGTACCATCAGCAGTATGAATAGTGGGAATAGAGGATGAAGCAATAGACGAAAAAATTGTAGAATCAGAAGTCATATGATTGCAACATCCTGAGTCAAAATACCAAGAGGAAGTACCTGGCATGACGGAGAGGGCAGTAGAAGGAGATGTACCAGTTTTGGCAAGTACTTGCTGAATGATAGACTCCACATCAGTCATAGAAAAGGATGGGCCAGAAGAGGAGGACTTGTCTGAAGTAACAGCAGCAGTGGTACGAGAACCATGAGATTTAGCAGAAGACTTAGAGGATCCCTTTTTGGAATGAGCTCCAGAGGAGGAAACCTTGGGACAGTCACGCTGAAAATGACCAGGAGCTGTTTTGTGGCAAGTCAAACACTCACGAACTGGACAATGTTCAAATGAATGATTGTGTTGTAGACCCCTTTTTAGATAGTAGATGCAGGAGTGAGGAGTCAATGGGCTAGAAGATCGACCGTGAGACATGGCAAGAGCGGCATCTGGAACTGGAGATGGTGGTATAGCAAGAACTGAATCCAACGCCTTAGTTTTGAGACCCAGACGAGTTTCTTCGGACAAAGTTCTGAAATAGCTTGTTCAAGAGTGGGTAGAGGCATGCGATGGAGCAATGAGGCACGAACCGACTCAAAAGTGTCATGGAGAGCCATAAGAAATAGCAAAAGTCGCTGATGATTGCGGTGGATAGTGTACAATTGAGCATCCTCAGAGTGTTTCCAGGTAGGTTCACATAAAGCGAGCTGATCCCAAACAGAAGACATTTGAGAGAGAAAATCATTGATGGATTGCCCAGGCTCTTGACGCATACGATGAAGAGTCTGAAGTAACTGATACTGGTGAGCATGACCAGTGGTCTGATAGCGATCCTTTAAGAAATCCCAAATAGCCTTAGCAGGAGAGGGATACTGATCATCGTCCTGGAATCGGCCAAATTGAAGACTGATAGAAGGAATAGTAGTGGCACGAAACCAGGTGACAATTTGATAATTCTTGCTTTCCCAATCATCAAGACGATCCTCAAAAGCAGACTGATCCTCATCGTCTTTCTGGATGGGTTTTTTCTGAGAGCCAGAGATAATACGCCATAAACGACGTCCTTTGATAAAGCCAGAGAGAGCTTGTGCTCACAAAACATAATTAGTCTCATTCAGAATGACAGAGAGGGACGTAATGTTGTCAGAGCGATCCACAGAAAAAGCTTTCATAGTGCCCAATAAAGATAAACAATAAATCCGAGTAGAACAGAGATCACCAGTGCGACAGGTGCACCAACGAACAGTCCGCGCGGCGCACCGTGATTCGTCGAGATGACGTCAGCAAGGCGAATGTGCAGACAAGCGGCGCGTGAATTCGCGTGAAGTCACGCGCAATTTTCAGGCGGCGCGTGAGGGCGCGTGGAAGCAGATCTCCGGTTCTGCTTAGTGGCGTTGGGTTCGTCTATGAGAGACGAATCCGATGATGTATGTAGATGTTGGAATATTCACCAGAAGAGTAATACAGAAGCGAAAAATCAAGGCTTCTTGAACTCTGCTGATGATATATACCAACGCAAGATCTCGCCGGAAAATAATGACCGACGAAGAAGAGAAAAAAAAATTAGAGCCTTTGCTCTGATACCATGATAAGAATAAAAGAAGAAGTAAAGAATTATGTATTAATATTTATTTTGTGTGTGAGAATACAAGACTACAAGGTCCTTTATATAAGAGGACAATAATCCTAATCCTGATAGGAGATAGTAATCCTAATTATGATTGGATTAAAAAATAAGGAATGGAATAATATTCCTAATTATGATATAAGGAAAGACATAAAATAAGGAAAGGCATAAAATAAGGAATACTAATTATATACGATTATACATTATTAAATCTAACAGTATTAAAAAAAAAAAATTATTCGGCCAGTGAAGGAAGGAAGATGAATTGAGAATGCTAAAGAAAAAGATCCGTGGAGTGGAGGCTCGGGCTTGAGCTCTAAAAGAACGGTCAAGCCCACTACCAACATTGATACTCTTTTGAGTTTCGGTCGAAATAATTTTCTTCTAAAAGCTAATTTCTAACCTAGCTCTCCGACGAATAATTTGGAATATGATACTCTTATATTATATTATACTTGCAATTCTTTTTGTAAAAACAATTTCTTATTTAACATTTTTAAAATTAAATCCTACTGCAATGTTATTTGTTTTATTTATTATTGTGGGCACAACAATACTAACTATATATATGTGACATGATCTTGATCATTATCTAGAGTTACAATCAAGAAGACTATCCCAACCATAATTGTTGATCCTTTCACCAGAGAAACGCGTGTGCTAATGGAAGTGGGTGTTATAATTAAAATCTAACTAGATACTTAGAACATAATTGGAACAACGAAATATCTTTAAAAAAAGGTGCACAATGAGCAAGATGTCAAGTTGCCACATTTCACCTAATCCTTTTGTACCCAATACATGAGTATTAAATACTCCCTCAAAAGCCACTTGTGTATTAGGGAAGAGGGTGGCTAACGCCCTGAAAATGGTAGTTGAGTCGGTTCAGATAGCGGGTTAAAAGGTCTGGGATTAATAGGTTTCGGGCTCGACTTCTTTCCAGGAGCAGTCCTTCCTCTAATTGTGGAGGGCCATCTAATAGTCTTGTCGGCTGAGTCGGTCAGCTAGAGCTTACCTAATTGGTTTACCCTCTGTGATTATTTATCGTTAAGGTCACAGAGTCAGCTTCATCCAGTGCACACTCTTACGGTAGCGGCTACGGGTTTCTTCGTACCAGAAGAGGGTGGCTAACGAGATAAACATAGAATTATGGTAGAATCAAGGGTTCCACTATCTATCACTATCCACACATATAAATATTCAGAACGTATGAATAGTTGAGTTATACACGCTTTTGACAATTTATTCTTTTTTTTTTCTCTAAACATTAAGGTGATATTTGATTTTTTTTTTTGAATTTTTATTTTTTATTTTCTATTTTGAGTTTATTTGTCATTTTATATTTTTGAAAATAAGGAAAACGACTTAAAATGCATTCGGTTACTTGTGTTTTCAAAATCGATTTTAGAAAATAGAAATGTGTTTATACATGAAATGTAAAATGATAAAACGTCATTTTGAATGTTTTCATCCCAAAATAAAGAAAATCTCAATATAAGAAAAATAGAGTATTTTTTGTTCCTTGTTTTGAAATTTTAAAACATAAAATACATAGAATTAAAAATAAAAAATAAAAACAAAAAAATAAATCAAATGCTACCTAAATTTTTACAGTTGACTTGGTTGTCAGATAGGCGCTGTCGGGAATCCCAAACCAATCTTACTTTATTTTTTTTTTGTTTTCGAGTATTGATTTTGAGAAAGAGAGTTAGGTAGCGTGAGGAGCACATGCAGTATAATTTTTTTTCCTGTATAATTATTGTTTTATTTATATATTTTGTATGTGTAACAAAGATAGAAAAATAATTTCCATGTTAATGATAGAGATTGCATATACTAATATAATATATATATATATTGGAGGGGATCAGAATCAGCCCATGCACATGGCAAACCTCTGAGAGACACTTTCCCAATATAGGAATAGTGGGTTGCAGGTTGAAGATTATGGGTTGTGGAGGGGTTAACTTGGCCTTCACTCAATTCGGGACAGACATCGTTCTCTAATGTTACTCAAATATTAAATATGAAGATTAGGTTAAAATTTAATGATCTACCTTCAATCAAGTATTTTTAATTTAAAAACATTTGAATAAGTTTAAATCGTTAGATTTTAATCTAATTTTTTAAAACTTAATATTACGGGATTAATATTATTGCGTGACGCCAGTATCCTCCTTTTCCACTCAATTGTCAACCATTCAACCAAGCAACTCACGGACAAGGGGGGGTAATTTGGCACTCGATTTTTTATCATTTAACTATTTACAATTATATGCGGGAATTATTTATTAATAATTTAAAAATAATAAAAATAAAATATTCGATTTTAAATACTATTTATTGATATATTGTTCTAGGATTTCATATAGAGATCGGATCTAGTTAGATAAGTGAATAAATTGTGTATTTTTACTTTGCATTTATATTTTTAACACTAGTGGAAATTGTGGAACTAGCGACCGCCAAAGACGGTCGCTAAAGGTGAAAACGCGGTCATTAAAAGTATTAGCGACGGTTTAGCGACCGCGTCAAACGAGTCGCATTTACTTCGTCACTAAAAATATTAGCGACCGCTATGACGGTCGCTAAATTATTTGCGACCGCTCCTGCGACTGCTCGAGTTTAGACGTAGGGATACTAGCGACCGCTCAAAACGGTCGCTAATACTGAAAAAGCGGTCGCTATTGTTTGGCGCGAAGATACTGCTTGTGGCGCGAAAATGGTGCGAATCATTAGCGACCGTAGTTAGCGGTCGCTAAATACTGAATAGCGGTCGCAATAAGTTCGCGCGGGAGCCATGGCCATTTGCACCAACGAGTATTAGCGACCCGAATGGACTATTAGCGACCGCCACGTACGGTCGCTAATTATAAGTAATTTAAAAAAAAGATTTAAATTATTTAAAAATCTCAATAATTATAATTTAAATTTTGTTATAATAAGATCTCAATAATTTGTTTTACAAATCAAATTATTTAAAAAATGATTTAATAATAATTTATTTTTTATTTATAATGATTATTTATTTAATAGTTATTAATTATTTATAATAACTATTATATTTAATTACTTATGTATAAATATTTATATTAAATTTAATTTATTAAATTGCACATGGAATTAATGAAATTTTTCATAAAATCAGTAAAAAAAAAAAACATATCTCCTAATTATGATTATATATACAAACACAATATCAAATTAGATTACAATTAAAATAAAATTTTATTATATACAAATGTTCAAAATACAAAAACAAAATATATATAAATGTACTGATCAAAATATATACAAATAGATCCTAATCAGTCCAAGAGGGCCATCCGCCATCATCCGGGTCCTACAATGAAATAATAATGAAATTAGAACGTGATAATTAAGAAGACATGAATAAATAAATTTATATAATTTTAATGAGTAATAGTAACGAGAAATAAAATTTTTAACCTGAGGAGGAGGAGGTGGATGGCTCTGACTCTGAGAGAGGCGCTCCATCTCAGCCATCATCTCGGCCCGAAGTGCTCCTCTCGCGCGTCCATCTCAGCTCGAAAGGTCTGCAGCAGATCTTGATCGCGACGTCTGGCCTGAGAAGATGATTCTGCTCGTGCGACGGATCGGCGTGGAATACCTGCGCCCGCGTAAGCGTGTATCCATGACCATCGCGTCCGACAATGGAGAAAAATATCTCGTCCCTCCTCTCTTCGGACTCCCTCTCATCTGGCGACAGCTCGTCTAACGTGCATTAAACTGCGCCTAATGCAAACAAGCCGAAATAGAAAAAACAAGATAACTAACTATATTATCTAAAGAAAAAATTAAATTATATGTTGATTGGACAAAATATTAAAATTTGTTACCTGTATAGCCTGAACCTCCGGCGAATCAGTACGTCGAGTCGCCAACCACATGGACATCCGATCTGTCCTCAGGCCCTCCTCTGTCCTCTGTTGAAAGGTAAATTATATTAATAATTTACTATCATTAAAAAAGATAAATAAAAAGTTGCTATTGGCGTGATAAGCTCATGTTTTTACCTCGTGGCGAACCTGAGAAAAGTGTCGAGTCCCCTCCTTGTGCCCCGGCCCCTGCAATCCTCGATTTCGCGAGTTCCTTTGGGCCTCCGCCTATTTTAAGTTTTTTTTCGATTACTTTTTGTAATTTACGCTTGATAACGTCAAAACTTAAGGAAAAATAATTAACTCGCAATCTACTCACCTGTGCCTCGGGACTCGACCAATACCTGACGAGCTCAGCCCACTGGTGGGGAAGAACGCCCGGTGGGACCCGCTGGAGGATGTCAGGGTCATTCTCATGACCTTTCCAGTATTTATCTTTAATCTTATTTTTATGATCCTTCCACATCTTCCGACACTTGGCGAACATAACGTCCCGGAAGTCTGGAGGAACATCAACTACATTGGCCTAAAAATGACAAATTGTAGAATATTATTTGTTACAAGTTTCAGCACATAAACACGTACAATTAGATATAAAATTTTCATACCTGTACCTCGGTCCATAGACCCTCGAACGTAGAATCTGGGAAAACGATCCCACTCGAGGGTGGTCAATGGGAATCTGATCGGATTCCGGACCAAATGTCCGAGCTGTGAAATCAAAGACCGTCCATCCTTCCCAACCGGATGGGGCGTGTCATCCCACTGAACGGTCATCCACTGAGATCCGCAGTTCCACTGCGCAATCCCTTCGAGGGCCCTCTGCCAGACCTCGAAAGCCTGCTCGGAGTGGGAGAATCTGTTTCAAACAAATTGTTACATGATAAAACAACAGAATATACCTACTGTTGTTGGATAAGATACATTCCGAAATTAAAGAACTTTACCTGCATCTGTGTCAGTCACTGAAGGACGCGTGGACATAGGGGGTGAAGGTGGGAACATCTGCTGAGCTACTCCCGGCACAGGATAGCCCGAGACGCTCAGCCATCGTCCTAGGACCAGTCCTCTCCTAGCGTCCGAACATGGCTCCCTAACTGTTCACAATTTAAACTTATTATAATTTCAAATACAAAGAAAAATAAATTTAAAATCTACCTTGTTCGGATAAAAAGTACACAACCGTGTATTAGTATGTAAATCAACCGTATCTCTTCGACCGTGTCCCTAACCCAATTAACATCTTCATCACGTTGGACAATTGCATCTTGGTCAAGAGCTTGTTGGGCGAATGGATCAATATCTGGCTCATCGCAGTCGATTGGTACACCCCTTCCTTGACATTTTAACTGCAACTTGCCAGTTGGGATCAGCTCGATCGCCAACATAGTAAACTTGCTCTGCCATGGATGCCAGTATGTATGGTTCAGCTTCTATTTGTACATCTCGATGTAACAAATTGTTTAAATTGACCAATTTAAATTGGTACTTATCAGCTTTAACCCGCGAATTGGATCAGCCCAAACACACTTGAATAATAAATATCTTAAACCGCGATTGTAAACGATTTCAATAATGTCATTCAGTTGGCCGTAATAGTAACCACCGTCAATAGATGGACAACCGATGCCACTATTTTGTGTTGCTCGCCTATCATCTACTTCCTTGATGCGAAATCGAAACCCATTGATGTCACAAGCTGTGAAACGTCGAGCTGTCGTGTAAGGACCATCAGCCAACTGTTTTATTTCATCGGTCAAAATAGAATCCGTAGTACTTCGTAAATTGTATACCTATGAAATGTAAATTATCATGATTAATTAAACACAAATTAATTGTGATGTGAAAATCATATAAAAACATATGAAAATATTTAACACGTACGTAGTTCTTAAACCAGTCATGAAAACATTGATAATGGGACATTCGAATTTGATTGTCTGTTGCACGAGGCATGTTCTGTTTCAGCTCGTTTATTGTCTCCTGCAATGCAAATCAAACAGGATTGAGAATAATCACGATTTTTATTACAAATATGATGTAATTAACTTTCTTTATTACGACAACGTGACTTACTGGGTCAATGGCACAACTGATTGGGTGTTGAAGAGCACGAACCGATGAGCTTGGATCCACTCGATATGGTTGAGATCAAATGACGTGCCTTCCCCAATAGGGCCTTCATTTATCCGCTCCGACACCTGCTAAAAGTCGTTTGGACATCATCGTTTAGATATGCCGCACAAAAATTTATGCACTCATCCATCAAATATCCTTTCGCTATGGATGCCTCGGTCGAGCTTTGTTCCGCACATACCTCTTCAATGTGTTCATATATCGCTCGATCGGATACATCCACCTAAATTGGACAGGGCCACCAAGCCGGGCTTCTTCAGTTAGGTGTATAGTCAAGTGAACCATACATCAAAAAATGCCGGCGGAAAAATTTTCTCTAGATGACACAGTGTCAAAGCAATCCTGTCCTGCAGACCCTTTAAATCTTCTGTACGGATTACTCTGTAACACAACTGCCTGAAGAAATTACTGAGCTCGATCAACGGCTGCACAACATTATTAGGCAAACATGTCCTTACTGCTATAGGCAACAACTGTTGAAGCAGGACGTGGTTGTCATGACTTTTCAAACCCTGTAACGTCCGTTCGCTCATGTTGACTCGCTTCGAAATATTCGAGCAATATCCATCAGGTACCTTCACGCCTTTCAGAATTAACAAGAACGCATCCTTCTCCTCCTTGCTCATGGTGTACTGTGCAGGTGGCATGTATGCCCTGTTGGACTCTCCCGGCTGCAAGTGCAATGGAGTTCTCAATCCCATCTCCTGCAAATCACGTCGAGCATTAGCATTATCCTTTGATTTCCCCTTAACACCAAGGATCGTCCACAATATATTATCGCAAACATTCTTCTCAATGTGCATGACATCCAAGTTGTGCCTGAGTAAGTTGTCTTTCCAGTAGGGCAACTCATAGAAAATACTTTTCTTCTTCCAATTATGGGTTCGGTTCCTATTTGCACCAAAATAGATGGTAGCGGGGGGCTAACAGATCCTGAAAGTCATATACTGTTCGAATTTGCTCCCGCTCCATCTGGGCCAGCAATTCGACCCCGGTCATTGCTCGTGGTGCCGGACCGAACTCCCGAGTGCCGTCAAACGAGACTCTGTCCTTCCTAAACCTATGCAACGGAGGTAGGAAGCGTCTATGACCCATGTACGCCCACTTTCTACCATACTTTAGCCAAGTTGACTTCTTGCTCTGATTGCAACAAGGACATGCGAACTCTCTTTCGTGCTCCAACCAGATAAGTTGGCGTACGCCGGAAAGTCGTTAATTGTCCATAGTAATGCTACCCGTAGTTTAAACATTTCATTTCTTGTTGAGTCAAATGTCATCACACCATCAGTCCAATTCATTAAGCTCTTCAATCAATGGTTGCATATAAACATCTATTTTATCCCCGGGACCCTTAGGTCCGTCAATCAATGTCGATAGGATGACAAAAGGTTGCCTCATGCACAGCCAAGGTGGAAGATTATATGGAACTAACAGTATAGGCCACGTACTGTGAGTTGCCCCAGTCATGCCTGAAAATGGGTTAAATCCATCAGCCGCCAAACCAAGCCGTACACTGCGAGAATCGACAGCGAAATCAGGGTGTCTTCTATCAAAATCCTTCCACGCCGGAGAGTTTGTTGGATGGGATAAGTTCCCATGATCCCCCCTGTTCTCGGCATGCCAAGTCATTAGTTTAGAGATCTTGGATGACATGAAAAATCTCTTCAATCGTGGCTTAAGTGGAAAGTAGCGCACTTGCTTTGCAGCCACAAGCTTACCACGATTTGAACTACCCAAACGATTCTGCCGAGTTTGGATAGTACCAACATTCTTCCATCTCGAAACACCACACACGGTACACGTATCGAGGTTGCCATTCTCATTCCGAAACAACATGCAACTATTGGGACATGCATCCAGAGTTTCGTATGTGAATCCCAAATTCTCAGTTAACTTGCGTGCCTGGTAGTACGATTCTGCAAGCTTAGCTCCCGCTGGTAAAACCCTACGGAGTAACTGTAGTAGCATGTCAAATGACGTATCTGACCAGTGATTCAACGCCTTCAAATGTAACAACTCAACGATAAATGACAATTTACTGAACTCCTGACATCCAGGATATAATTCTGTCTGCGCATCATCGAGTATTTCAAAATATCTCAATGACTCATCATCTGCACCCGAGCGGGGACTAGTTCCACCCGTCAGATTAATACCGGCACCGTTGTCTTCATGTGTCAATCCACATGCGATATCAGCTAGCATCGCGAGCATTGGATCAGCTTCCTCTGCAACCTCGGCCTCCACCTCAACGGTTTCTTTCGGACGAGAGAGGCGGTATACTCTTCCCCATGGAGAGTCCAGAATTTATACTGCTTCAGGAACCCATTACGGATCAGGTGCTCTCTGACAACCTCCCGTGTATAGTAATACCGGTTAGCACACTTCCTGCAGGACAACTAATGTACCCACTGGGAAACCCACTGGTGAATGCAATAAACTGATTAATCCCCTCCACATACTCCGGGGACATCCTATTCGGCAAATCAATCCAACTCTTATCCATCTCGCTTAGAGTGTCTGTGGAGTCCCAAGAGGAAAAAAATGTCATTACTATAAAATGTAGTGCCATATGCAAAACACCTAGTCTTAAACTTTACCTCCTCATTACAGGGTGGTTGGTCCTATCCCATTCGAGAATACACGATCCAACTTGCACTCAACAACTCAATGCCTTTGTCCCCTAATTAGATAAAATTTCGGCAGCATGTCCGCGTGGTTCTCCAAGTACACGATACACAGACGACATCAGTCGTACCCTGTGTACGCACCCGGAGAACAACAGGACGTCAACCGAAGCTTCATCTAACATAGGACAGTACATGAGTTGTTGAAGACAGGATGGATAATTGCATTCCCAAACTGTCCATACTGGACAATTCAAGAATCGCGTACGTCAATCCCCGCACGTTCATCGAAAGGACAACGAACCTGGTCAAAGACCTAATCCGTTACCTAAGGATGACCAAACAGGTGGCGTACGAGATTCTTAAACGGGTCTAAGTTTCACTAATATATGCAAATGAATAAAATAAAGTAGTTCTCAATGTCTGTTTGTTTTCTAACTTAGAATAAAGTATTTAGATGTTGGATTGGGCCTAGACAAGATTAGGGGTTTTATTGTAGTTACTAATTGAACTAATTAACTCTTATTAATTAACTACTGCTGCTTGTGTAATTAATTACTATATTATTCGGTAAATTACCTAGAAACAATATTATAATATTATTGTTTGACCTAATTTTCTTATCGTATTCGTATTGGATTAGACTGGGCCCAAGCAAGATGTTGGATTGGGCCCAGGCAAGATTAGGGGTTTTATTGTAGTTACTAATTGAACTAATTAAATATTATAATTAACTACTGCTGTGTAATTAATTACTATATTATTCGGTAAATTACCTAAAACAATATTATAATATTATTGTTTGACCTAATTTTCTTATCGTATTCGTATTGGATTAGACTGGGACTGGGCCCAAGCAAGATGTTGGATTGGGCCCAGGCAAGTTTAGGGGTTTTATTGTAGTTATTAATTGAACTAATTAAATATTATTAATTAACTACTGCTGCTTGTGTAATTAATTACTATATTATTCGGTAAATTACCTAGAAACAATATTATAATATTAGTTTGACCTAATTTTCTTATCGTATTCGTATTGGATTGGACTGGGCCCAAGAAGGCCCAAGAAAAATGTTGGATTGGGCCCAAGCAAGATTAGGGGTTTTCTTGTAATTAGAGGTAATTAAAAGTTAATTATGTTATTCAAAAAAATAACACTTCAATAATTATCCGAAGATCAAATATACAACAAATAAAATAATACGTATACAAATTAAAATAAATTAACAATAGATATTACGAAACAATTCAATATTTACTCATTAAAACATAAATCAAACTATGAGTTCAAATAATAAAAGTATTTCAATCATTTGGAGTAACCAGCCATTACAATATTAATTGAAAGCGTCTAATTTAAACCTAAATTAATTATATTATCATATTCTAATTCGTTTATTTAATATTTTAACTAATATAAATATTTAATGAACCTAAAATTGTAATTTAATATTATTATAACTAATCTACTATTTTTAGTATTATTGTTTAATTCAAAACTATATAATAACAACAAATTATTACGATATTAATATTTTGTAGTATTATTGTTTCCTATTTATGATACTTTTTATTTAATATTTATCATAATATTTTTTTAATAATTTTTAAGTTTTCTATTTACATTCATGAAAATGTTATAAATAAGAGAACTTACATACAAGTGAAAATTATTATAATTTTTTTTTTTTGTCTTATGCATCCATTCTTATTTAAATGTATTCTTTTATGAAAATAAGTAATATGTTTAAAGTTACAAACTTTATTGTATTAATTTATTAAAAATCTATCAACTTTTACTAACTTTTATACTTTTTTCAAACTATATTATATTTTACATTAAACTATATATTAATTCTCATATTGTTAGTATTATTGTTCTAACATTATAAATCATCATAATATAAGTTAATTTCTGTAAGGTAAGTTAATCAATTTATTTATAAAAATTACCATATTGGGTGAAGATGTTAGCACTGCTTCAAAAACTCTCTCTACCCTTTGTCATTTTTTGTTTTTACAAATTACAAAGTTAATTTCGTAGTGAAGAACAATTAATACAAAATATATCAATTGCCGTAATTACATTCACTTTCTATTTATTATTTCAAAATTAACATTCTTCGTTTTACTTTTATTTTTATGACTTTTTAATTTGATGAGTGGAGAAAAAATCTTCTCTCGTTTCATGAATAGGTTCGTCCTGCCAGGACACCTAATAATAATAATTAAACCATAATAAAAGTTTCCTATTGGTAGTGTTTGTATTTGTCGTTTCCCCATTTATATTTATAGATTTTTGAAAATAGATAACAAAAACGTGTTTGATATATCTATTTTTATTTTTTTTTTTGTTTTACAGAAAAACTTAAACAAAAAAAAATTTATTTTCACTCTCGTTTTCTTTTCTATTATAAATATTTTGTTAATTTCAATACTTAATCTATTTTTGTTTGCATCACATAAAAATGAATTATTTTATTCAAGATTTATTAAACTAAAATTATTTTTGATAATGTTATAATTTATTTAATTTAATTAATTTAAAAATAAATAATATAGTAAAATTAATGAAGTATAAGATACCAGTCGAACTACCAGTTGAAAGCGGAAGAGGCATGAGTCCTCCCAGCAAGAGTTAGATTATGAACTTTTACATGTATTACAAATTTAACAGTGTTTTTACCCTCATCCTGTGATATTTATAAAGAATAATTAAAAATAAGAGAACTTACCCATTGTAAAAAGAGAAATAAAAAAGTTAATTTTTTTTTTTTGGTTTATCTGTGGGTGATTTTTTTATTTGAAGTATTTGTTTATAAATTTTTAAACGTGACTACTATGCTTTAAAATTATTAAATAAAAAAAATTAATAAAAAAATATTGTATAGACAAAAAGTAATAATAAAAAAAAATTGATAATATTTCATTTTCCTAACTTGTAAAACCATCCCAAGGGTTGACGCGGACAAGGCTGTGGTGGGCCCGGGTGACATCTCTGATTTTAAAAAAAAATTATATTTATGTATGTAAATTTTTTGATTAAAAAAAATTTATATTATAATTTGATTCCTCAAAAATTTTTAAAATAATTAGTCTTATTAGAAAAAAAAAAACTAATATTGGTATATATAAATTTTGAATTAAAAAATTTAAGTTATAAATCATCTCTTTAAAATTTAGTCAATTACCAAAAAAATCTCCTTAAATTTTATTTCTCTTAGTTGTTATATGATAGTGTTTAAATGGTTAAAAAATAAATTAGTGAAAAAGTAACACGTGGTAAAATTTAATCGAAAGATATTAAAAATAGTTAATAAAAATTTTTAATATTTTTAATAAACTAAATACTCCTATATAATCTAAAATTTAAAATTCAATTGATTATACTATTTGTATATATATTATTTTATTTTTATTCATTAAATATAATTTTTTAAGCTCAAGTTTAACGCCCCAAAAAAATAGCTCCCAGGCCAAAAATTTGACTTCATCTATGAGGATGATGTGACAAAAGGTCACATGCATAATTTTCCAAGTATCACAAGATGTTAATTTCTTTGTTTTTCATGTCAACTGGTCACATTATTATATTTCTTCTAAGTTATTATTTATAATATATTTTACCTATCATATTAAAAATTGGTAATTAAATTATAAGAATTTAAATATTCATTATATTTTTATAATTTTAATCTTAATAATTAAATAAAAAATTAAATAAGTATTTTTTTTATTTTATTCTAACGTTCTAATTCTATCTTCAGAATTTTGAAATTCTGAGAATTTCAGAGTATCCTCAAATTTTAAAATTATTGAATTTTAATTCAATATTACAGATACAGTTATATTATTTAATTAAAAAAATTTAAATTAATTTAAATCATTAAATTTTAATTTAACGGTATAACTTGCAAATCATGAAATTTACAAAACTCCCACAAATCCTTTAAATTTATCGTCTATACAGGCAACTTTTGGAGTACAGTAAAATAATACAAAATTTTATAAATTTCTACAAACACAAATTACAAGATAATAAAATATAAATTTTTTACTCACCGCACAAAACACAACAATTTTTCCCACTCACTAAATTTTTCTTCTAAAATCTCTTTTTTTTTTCTTCCAACATACCATTTTATAAAATAAAATTAAAAAACAGAATATTAAAAAACAGCAAATAAAAATACAGAAAAAAAAACAGCAAACAAAAAAAAACAGAAAAAAAAAACAGCAAATTAAAAAAATTAAAAACAATAGCAACATACATAAAAAAAAATATTACACAGTATACACATGAAATAAATAAGTTAACGAGTAACTAAAATAAAAAAAAATTAAACAAACAATAATACATACATGCATGTATAGATAATCATCAAACCCCCAACCACAAAAACAAAAAAAAAATTATTTACATTTATCCAACAATAAACATAAAAAATACAGAAAATAGAAAAAAATTTCAAACTAAAAAAAAATATTAGTGCATGTTTATTAGAGAGAGAGAGAGAGAGAGAGAGAGAGCAAGAGAGAGAGAGCAAGAGAGAGAAAGAAATAAACCTCCGGCGACGGTAGTGGCGGGGCACCTCCGGCACGGCAGAGGGGGGAGAGAAGAGAGAGCGCGGGGGAGGGAGAGGAAAAAGAGGGAGGGAGGGAGAGGAAAAAGAGGGAGGCGTTCTGTCCAATATAATTAGAGAATCAGCGACCGCTTTAAGCGGTCGCTTAAGCGGTCGCTAGAAGAGTTAAGCAGTCGCGTGAATTTTTCCGTCGTCGATACCTTGCCGCATGGGATTAGCGACAGTAGTAAGGCGGTCGCTAATACTCTTCTAGCGACTGCTTAAAGCGGTCGCCCGAGGTTTCCATTCGCCAATCACCCAATCTCTAGTAGTGTAATAAGTAATTTTTTTTTATTTTAGTAACGAATTGAATTTAGCAAATATAATGTAAAAATATGTAGATATTTTGAAAAAGTCTTAATTAATTATAAATTCCGAAAGGGAACTATATATTATATCCTAGTTGCAGAAGTGGCAACAATAACATTTTAGTGTGAGATTTAATTTTGAGAAAAAGAATAAGATAGAGAATTATTTTTTCACCAAAAAAAAAAAATGCAAACGTGGCACTAAAATATTGGAAGTTATTTTGAGAAGAGAATTATTTTGGCCAAAAATCTATAATTTTAAACATTTTTCTTATTTAACAAATATACAAAAAATTAATGCTAATTTTAAATATTTAAGTTACTAAACATATATAGAAATAAAACAAATGGTAACAAATTAAAAACAATACATTAACACATAAATATTTAATTATACATTAACTAACAGATTAAAAACTTCTACATTTAACAATTAATACGCGGGTGTTTGAAGTTATAAAAGTTGAGATAAAATATAGTTTGGGTTATTTTTTGGTGTTTAGAATGTAAATTATAAATTACAAAAAATAGAGAAAAACAATTTCATTCGAACGGTCCGTTCAAACGAATTTGGACAGAATTTTTTGACTTTTTTCTGTCAAAACTTTTTGAAATGATAGAAATGTTATTGGAATTTGCAGCAACGTTATTGAAATTTGTAGAAAACTTAATTGAGATTTATAAAATTTATTAGGATTTATAGATAACTAGCAGTAACCGATGCTTACAACACTGTTAATAAAATTAATATCAAGTTTCTTATATAAGTTGAAACTTTGGACAAAGAGTTCAAATGAAAGAAATTATGATAATATTTGAGTTTAATTTTTTTTTTTCCAAAAATTTAGATCTTAGTAGCTGCTACATGTGTTTTGGTATTTTTCTTCAATTAATTTTTGGTAAACACCATAAAAGAAAATACAAATTATGGTGTTTTAAATTTGAAAAGTTTAACTTTCTAGAAATCATGCTTGGGCAAAATTTAAGTTAGTAATAGGGTGTACTAAAATATGGTGAAATTTAAAATGTTTAATCCGTTTTGTGAAATAGATGACAGTGAAGTTTACTAAAATAAGAATTGAACGGAAAGTTAAAATTATAAAAATGATCTCAATCGTTGAATGAAAAAAAAATAATTTTTAACTATTGGATCTTAGTTTATGAGTGGGACAGTTTCAAAAACCATCCGATTTTATTATATAGATATATGAAGGGTAGCAATAATGCGAGAACAAAAATTTTAATGCCAGAGCTCATTAGTCATTAACGTGTTCATTGTATCCATTGACAGAATTATCCCTTTCCTACATGATTTAGATTCTCTCTCTATTTTTATTTTTTCTCATCATTATCTATTAATTAAGACTTATCTCTTCAAAACCATTTTTCTCTCTTAAAAAAAAAAAAAAATTCCTATTGTTGAATAATAAATTTCTTATTTTAATATAAAAATTATAAACATAACATTTTATCTAATATATTTAAACATTTCTTATTAATATAAATTTTTTTTATAGATTAATGAAATTTTAATACAATTTTAATACAACTCTATAACAGAAAAAATTTATACTATTAAAAATTTAAATTTGTCTTTAATTTTGATTATAATAATTTAGAATAAAAATTATTAAAAAAATTTTTATCAAAATATTATTACTACTATATTGCTTGTATTAAACTTTTTTGTAATCTTTTTAAAGAATATAATTTTTTATATACATATTTTATAATTTAATAAAATATGAAAAATAATAACAAAAGACAGATGTTATTTTTTAAAATTTATTTGTGTAAAAAATTATTATACTCTGAATATATCAAAAATTAAACTCGATTTTTATATTTAGTTTTCAACTTTGGTATGTGTATAAATAATAGGATTACACTTGAATATGCACGTAGAAAAAAAAATCTCAGAAATTGAATAATATTAAAAAAGTTTAAAGGAGTGACTTGCCATATATTTATAAGAGTGGATATACACATATAAATTTGGTTATCTATTCAACCTCATTTATATATTTTATAGTTTAAGTTTAATTTCATATTATTTAGAATGGGTCTATTAAATTTTTTGAATTTAATGTTATGAAAATATTAAAATATAAATTTATTATTTGTATATTACTGAAATTTTGAAAATATAAAAGTAAAATTAAGTATACAACACACAAATATTAAATAGTAATTTTTTTATTTGTTAGGTTATTAATTAAATATTTCTATTTTGTTTAGCCAATTTTTGATTATGTAAATTGTGAATGGGATAAATAGTAAAAAAATTAGTTTCTAAATTAAGTTGGCTTAATTAAATGGATTTTAAATTTAAAAATTAGTACAGGAGTTAGATAAGTCTTTTCAAAAAAGAAAGATGAGTCTTTTTTTTACAGTTGTTAGTAACAAGAAATGTTTAAATATATTAGATAAAATATTACAAAAGATATTTTTATAATTTAATAGTACATTAATAATTTTATATTAAAATAAGAAATTTATTATTTAACTATATAGATATTTTTTTGGAAAGAGAGAGAAAAATAAGTTTTGGAGAGGGAAGAGCCTTAATAAATAGATAATGATGAGAAAAATTAAAAATGGAGAGAGAATTTAGGTTATGTAGGATAAAAGGTAATTTTGTCAATAGATACCAAGAGCACATTAATGAGCTCTGGTATTAAAATTTTTGTTCTGGCATTATTGCTACCCATATATAAATTTATAAAGGTTTATAGAAATTAGGTAATTTGAGGTGGGAAAAATTTGTGAGGGAATTATATAGTTTTTCAAAAATTTTTAGTTAGTGTTTTTTTGATGCTCTAAACAGGCCTTAAGTATATAATGCACTAAATACTTCAATATTTAACTATATATAAAACAATACATCACCATAATAATTATTCTTCCATATTTGTTGAATGTCAATAAAATTGCATATGTATATTTATTCAATATATACTTTTAATTATATACATGTAAAATTCCTTCAAAAACTTAAGGGTCACATCCGGTTCTTGGTTCCTGATTCATCTCCTTATGGAGAGACAAAAGCTCCTTCTCTTCTCCTGTTTCTACTTTTCTCTCCTCATAGGTACGTTTATTCTTTTCCTTTTCCATGTACTCTATAGTTTGCAAATTTAACCAATTGATTTCTTGTTAACAGGCAAAATTCCCCTTTTATTCTGTTTAAAATATATATTTTTCTTCTTATAAATATCTTAGGGAGGATGAAAATTTTATTTTAGTAGATTTCGGTTCATATATATGAAATAAAAATTGTATTTTAGAAACAAATAAATATTTTTCTTGAAAATGTCACAACAGTTTAGAAATAAATAAATAAATAATGTAAGTACAAAATTATAGTTTATTTTAATATACAAAGTTCTAACAAATAGTTATACAATCTAGCGTTATGGATTTCATTAGCGCATGCATGCTGTCTCAAAAATATTAGAATTAGGATAAATTTCAATTCTCCATTTTGAGTACTTATTCAAAATTCTAATTCAACACTTGTTTGTTTGTTTGTCTTTTTTTTTTTTTTTTTGGTAATAATGAACTGTTTCGAGTTTTTAATTAGTTATAATATCATCTTTTAATGACTTTTTTTTTCTCTACAAATTTTATGTTAATTGAATAATTAACCGTGAGAGTGCATTAGTAAGTCATTGATGAGGATACTGCAATTGTGGGGGGAAAAAAAATATCATACATGCCCCCCTTCCCAATGCGAACTTGAATGCAAGAAAATAATAAAAGAAGGCGACCGGAGGGGGACTCTGACCAAAGACACTCAAGTTAAGAGCGTATAAAAACACTGATAAACTCATATAGAGAGAGAGAGCTCCTGTTGTGCAAATATCTCTACTATTTACAAATGTAAAATGTGTGATAGGTGCTGTCTTGATTTGAATATAACGGTGATAGAAATAATATTAAATGCTCATGAAGAAATGATATTGACGTGATTTTTTTTTTATTAAATATTCTTTTGAGCATATCCTTTAATGAACTTGAGTATACTAAATTAAGTAACTATATCAAATAACTATTAAATTATTTAACCACAATTTAACTAAAATATAGTATCTGGTCAGGGTGGCAAGCAGATGTAATATCTTTTTTTTTTTTTTTTTGGTAAGTAGGTAATATCTTTTTTGATTGAAAAATATGTGATAGGCTATTATTTTGTCCCTACAACAACTGATAAAACGACCAATCAATCCTTGATTTTTAAGAAAATAAATCAATAGTTTGACCTTAAAGTAAAATTTCAAATAAAACCCCGTGGGACAATGAGAAATATATGCTTAAAATTAAGATTCAATTGTGTGTATTGTGTTGATCAAATTAATTTGACGTTTATGTACATTATGCATATATGTCTATTTAATTTTTTTCAGAAAATCAATATGTAGAAGGTTCTGTTCAAGGTTTCAATCCAAGTAAGCTTTTTGTGTTGGGTGACTCCTATGTTGATACTGGTAACACCCAGAGGACTAGTACTAAATCTGCCTCTTGGCATAGACCCTGTGGCATGACCTTTCCTGGAAAACCCACTGGTCGTTTATCCAGTGGTAACGTCCTCACTGATTTTATTGGTACGCCTTCCTCTCTCAAAACGTAATTTTTTTTTTTAACCATATGAATGTAACATTACTCTTGTTAATTATATGAATATGAATGATCATCTGTTTATATATGCACTTCTGCATTTTTTAAGTAACTGGGTTAATATTCATTGGTTTAGTTATGTTCTTGTGTGGCTTGTGGCTGGTTGGTAGAGGTGCAAATCACCCAAGCTGAGCCGAGTTCTTCTCTATTCAAACTCATCTATTTAGGTCATGTTTAGTCACGTTTTTTTTTTCTATTTATGTTTTAAAAATTTTGTAAATTAACAACAAAAACATATTTGTTAAATCTATTTACTTTTTTTTTTCTAAAAAAATAAAAATTTAAACAGAAAAACATAAAAAAAAATATTTTTACTCTGTTTTTTTTTTTTTTGCAAACATTTTATCAATTCTAATATTTTATCTATTTTCATTACATCATATTAAAATAAATTATTTTATTCAAATATTTTATTAAACTAAAATTTTTAATAAGTAATATAATTAAATTACATTAATTAAATTAATATGTAATATTTATTATTAATTTATTTCTAATAAATAATTAAATTAAATTAATTAATAAGAAATATATATTATTAAATTATTTTTAATAAATAACAAAATAAAATATATTAATTTATTTTAATAAATAATTTAATTAATATAAATATATTTTATTAAATTATTCTTAATAAATATTGTAATTAAATTATTTAATTTAATTTAATTTAATAATTAATTTAAACAATATTAAATATCTTTTATTAAATTATTTTTAATAAATATCATAATTAAATTAATTTAATTTAATAATTATTTTAATTTAATTAATTTATTTAATATGAATTAGATTTTATTAAATTATTTTTAATAAATAGTATAATTAAATTATTTAAATTATTATGAAATATATTTTATTCAATTATTTTTTTTAAATAATGTAATTAAATTGTAATTAATATATTTTATATTTACTGAATTAAATTATATAATATTTACATTTTATTCAATTGTTCTTAATAAGTAATATAATTAAATTAAATTAATAAAAATATATTTATTAAATTTAATTAATTTTTAAAAAAATAATAAAATTAAATATCTTATGAAAATAAAAAAATTAGTAATTGTAAACAAAATTGTATTTTCAAACGCGGTTTCAGTTTTCATTTCAAAAAAAGAAAATGACAACAGAAAACAAAAAACAGAAAACATAAACATATAAACGTAAATAGAAAAATAACAGCGTTATCAAACAGTCCCTTAATAAATAAATTTAAATTTTGTGTTCAAGCTTGACATGTTTATTAAATGAACAAGTTTAGTCAAACCCGATTTTTGGCAAGCAGTGGACTAGCTACTCATGAACAGCAAAATTTATTTGTAGTACTACTAAAATGAAACTTTTTTGTTTTGATATTTCAATATGAAAAAATAGATATAATTTATCAGCGCCATTATTTCTAGTATTTCAATAAATAAATAGAATATTATCAATAAATTTTAAATTCATTGAATGAATGGTGTAATAGGTCAAAGATAAACTTTGTATTGTGAGAAACGATAGTTCGAATAGTAATTACAAACGTAGAATTGATTTAAATAAACATTAAATAAATGACAATGCAATTTTTAAAATGAAAAATACATTCTATCATAAATAAAAAACAATTAATACATTATTAATTTTAAATATATACTATTTACTTATATATAAATACTAAATGAACCTGAACTCTTAATAATCTTAGTTGGGCAATATTCATAATTGACTCGGTTATTGAATAAGTCTAATTTTTTTGTTCAAACTCAATTTATTTTATTTATTGAATGAGTCAAGTCAAGTCTGAATCTTTTTATGAACACTTGGATTCGTTTGTAGTCTTGCTAGTTTGTGATTCTAGGGTCTCTTTCTATTTCACTTTATGATAACTATGTGATAGATGGTACTTTGAGGATGAGGATTAGTCGGTTTGATTAGGTTTTTAAGTGTACTGAAGCAAATCAAAATAATGTTAGTTTTAACAAATGAAATTCAACCGCTCGAACAAAAGCAACAAACAATCCAGTTTGATTTTTGAAATATTTTGGTTTGCAATTCAATCGGTTTGGTTTAATATATTTATGGTAAATGAGAAGGTTTGGACCCGTTTAGGTTGAGTCAAAATGGGTTATGGGTTAAAAACGTCCAACTCATTTACATTTGGAAGGTTGTATGTGGGCAAGTGATAACCAATAATCAAAACTCAACTTTTTGTTTATCAGTTCAAATTTTTTTTAAGTTTTTTTTTTAACAAATATTATATTCCAAAAAACTAATAAAGATTAACGTTTTTTGAAAAAAATAAAAGAATATTTGAAAACGATGTTCAAGATAAAATTGTAATGAAATCGAGTAAATTTAGGATATAAAATGAACTTTAACAAATAAGAACCAAGAATATAATTTTAGGATTTAGAAATATACTCAACCTTTTATAAAGTTTAGAATATGAATATGAACAAAGAAAATAGGATAAAAATAAACATTCATTTTTTCTCAAATTGTTTAACTGATAAAGAAAAATGTTAAATAATATTTCTTATCTTTTTTAGAAGCCTAGAATGTAAATTATTGCTAAAAGGGAGCTTAGGGATAAAATAGTTATTTTTTTATCGAATTCGAACTTAGCCTGAAATTTGCTTAACTAATAACAAACATATTATTAAAACATGTCAAGTAATTTTTTTTAAGTTTTTGGGAATGTCCAGAATATAAATATGGGCCAAACGTAAATAATCATTTTTCAAGTTCCTAAATCGGGCAAAAAATTACATAGCAAATAAAAAATATGCCAAGTAATATATCTCAGCATATTGGGAAGCTCATAATCCGAACTGGGCTAAAAATGAATTCAAAGATAAAACAGTTATTTTTAAACCAGAGTTTAGATTGGACTAGAGTTTATTTATATACTAAGAAATATGTAATAGAATATTTTTTTCAACCTTTAAAGAAGCTCAAAATACAAATCTCGACCAAAAAAAAAAAAAAAGGGGCCAGGGATAAACAATAATTTTATGGTCCAAATTCAATTGGATCAGAATTTGATAAGTTGATATGAAACTTACTATGAGACCGTTTGGTAATGCTATCATTTTTCTGTTTACGTTTATATGTTTATATTTTTTGTTGTCGTTTTTTTTCTTTTGGAAATAAAATTAAAACTACATTTGGAAATACAATTCTGTTTATAATTATTAATTTTTTATTTTCACAAAATATTTAATTTTATTAGTTTTGAAAAATTAATTGAATAAATATATTTCATACTAATTTGATTTAATTATATTATTTATTAAAAATAATTGAATAAAATATAAGTATTATATCATTTAATCTAGTAAATATAAAATATATTAATTATAATTTAATTATATTATTTACTAAAAATAATTGAAGAAAATATATTTCATAATAATTTAAATAATTTAATTAAAATATTTATTAAAAATAATTTAATAAAATAAATTTAATATTAGTTAAAATTTTAAATTAATTATTAAATTAAATTAAATAATTTAATTATAATATTTATTAAAACTAATATAATAAAATATATTTAATATTAATTAAATTAATTATTAAATTAAATTAAATTAATACATTTTATTATTTATTAAAAATAATTTAATAATATATATTTCCTATTAATGAAATTAACTAATTTAAGTTAATTATTTATTAAAATAATATATATTACATATTAATTTAATTATATTATTTATTAAAAATAATTTTAGTTTAATAAAATATTTTAATAAAATAATTTATTTTAATATAATGTAACAAAAATAGACAAAGTATTAGAATTGACAAAATATTTTTAGTAGAAAAAAAAAAGAGTAAAAACACCTTTTTTTGTTTACATTTTTTGTTTAAATTTTCATTTTTTTGGAAAAAATATAAATAAATTTAGCAAACATATTTTTGTTGTCAATCAACAAAATTTTGAAAACATAAACAGAAAAACAGAAAATAAAAATGTTATCAAACGGGATCTAAATAATAGATTTTCAAACTTTTAAATGCTTAGAATGCTAATTTGGATAAAAAAAAAAAAAATTGACTTAGTGCTAAAATAGTCATTTTATGACCCCAATTTGAGTTTGTCTTAAAATTTTCTTAGTACTGATAAGGAAATTGTTAAGGAATATTTTTTTATCCTTTTAGGATGCTCGGAATACAAATTTAAAATGAAACAGATATAGAGTAAAAAAATTATTTTATTATCCGAGATCGAATCGGTCCAAAACTTGCTAAGAAATACATTCTCAATCTTTTGAGATGCCAAGATTATGAATCTGAATTGAAATATAGTCTCATGTGTAAAACAATTATTTTTTAGCCTGAATTCAGATTGATTCAAAACTTGCTCAACTGGTATATAATTTCTTAGGGATACATTCTCAGCCTCTTAGAATATCCAAAATGTGAATTTAAGCTTAAAATGAGATCAGCAGTAAAATGGTCATTATATGAGCCAAGTTTCACTTATATTGTATTTTGGGCTTGATTTCTTATATGTGTCCCTTCCTATATCTTCTTCGAGCAAAAGTGAATGTGTTTATAAAATGGATTGACATGAATTTTTTTTTTTTTTTTGGGCGTTGTCTACTAAGGTTTTAGGTTTTTACCCATTTAAGCTTAATTGAAAGAAAATTTTTTATGTGGAAAGACCAATAGTGACTTATTAATGAAAATAATCGGACCCAACCCATTTAAGTTGGGTGGTTTTGGGGTGGTTCATGTGTTTGTTAGAAATTGCCACCCTGTTGATATTTGTACCAAGTATAAACTAGAGTTGTGACCACATACAACGTGTTTAGTTATTATTTTATTTGTATAATTTAATTAAAGATGTAAAAGTAAAATAATATGATGGTTAAAGTTTTTAAATTTGTAAAATGGCTTAATTAAGTGTAGTTTTTAAAAGTTTTTTGATTTAAAATTTAAATTTGGTAAGAGGTTAAAGGGTATTTTGGGTTATTAAAAAAACTTCACCAAAATTAAAATTTCATTAACTTTTAGGTATCACCAATACTCCAATTATTTTCTTTATATAATATTATAGATGTATAATATTTATACTTTTTTCATATATTTATGTTTTATCAGTATATATTAACGTATAGCTTTATATAGGATAAATTTTACTTTTTCCTCTTGAAAATAACTTAGAATCTCAATTTATGATGTAAGGTATAATTTGGTTTATATTTATATTTATATTTTTCTGTTTTTATTTTTTATTTTTAATTTTATATGTTTTATGTTTTGAAAATCTCAAAAAAAAAAAAAAAAAAAACAGAAAACGCATTTGGTTTGATGTTTTTTTATTTTTCATGTTATGAGATTTTTCTTATTTTGAATTGAAAACGCTCAAAAATGACTTTTTTTTTTATTTTACATTTCATGTGTAAACCTAGTTTCTATTTTCTAAAACTGATTTTGAAAACACAAGTGATCAAATCCATTTTGAGACTCTCTGGGGTTAGCCCGAGTAGTTCGTGAGTATGCTCCCCACAAATATCACATAGATTCGATTCTTGATTCAAGCGGAGTATGCATGAGGGGTAGTGTACATCTTCTCGCATTACCCATCGGTTACGTGATTCATTGAGAGTTACAATAAACTGATGAGAGTTCCAAGTTACCAAAAAAAAAATATATACATTTTGAACTGTCTTTCTTATATTCAAAAACACAATATGGAAAATGGGCTCTGAGTTTTTTTTTTTTTTTAGTAGTTTCTTTAATTAAAGACATAATATATTAATTAGTTACAATCTCTTCTCAAGTGACTATCATGTCTTTGCACGGATAATTGTGCAGCTATTAAGGGTTAATTAGTCACTGAAGAGGACATTACAAGTTGCAATTAGTTAAAAGTTCAAGCCTTTAATTGTTACGGAAAAAACTCAATTTCAAAATGGGATAATGAGTAATGCACATAAAGGCATGGTGGGATTTGATTTCAAAATTTATCTTATCTCCTGATTTAACTAACTAATATCAAATGGATGAAAATATTTAAATCAATTACAAACAAATTAGCTCGAGATTTTAATTTTAATCGATTTCTACTCTAATTCTCTCTTTGCACTTAAAAATTCATCATTAATTACATGAGTCCTTCGTGTTCCCCCCCCCCCCTTCCCGGGGTTTTGGGTTCTTGTGAGAAATATGTACAGCTGAGTTTCTGAAACTCGGAACACCCACACCGTATCAATGGAGAAAATACTTCCCCCAAAGGCTGCATTATGGGATGAATTTTGCATATGGAGGGACTTTTCTGTTAGACGAGTTGGCTAGTTGGGCTTCGGGCCCAAAGCTGGCGACCCAGATTGATATTTTCCAGGAGTAGCTCAACAACAACCACTTTTTCTACACAGAATCGGACTCGCAATCCTCAATGGCACTAGTGACTCTTGCCGGCGAATACTACATTGCTTATGTGAGGATTACGACTATTGTCCAGGCAAAAATCTTTTTACTTGTTGTGTAGTTTTATGGACCCAGAATTCTGTACTAGAATAGAGAATTACGATGACGTGTCTCTTTTCTGGTTCAATTGCTTTAAATAAATTAATTAATATATATATACTTTGGGTAAATTACAACTATTTTTTCTTAATATTTAGACAATTATACCTACCACTCATAATATTTAGAAGTTACCGTTACTTCATTTATTTTAAAATATTGTTAACATTAATCCTCTTCTGATAAAATAAAACTTTAAAACTTAACAGAAAATATCAAACTAATCAAAATATGAGATATTTTTTCTATTTTATTCCTTACTCTCTCACATTTTCGTTAGTTTTCTTCATAAAAAGTTTTTCAAAAATTTTATAAAGAAAATTGACGAGTTGTAAGAGAAGGAGAGATAAAATAAAAAAATCAAAAATTTTGATTAGTTTAATATTTTATATTAAGTTTTATTGACTGATGTTATTATAAGTGAATCAATATTACACTAGTGGAAAGAGGGGTATTAGCGACCACCACAAGCGGTTGTTAAAAGTAAAATAGTGGCCGCTAAAAATATTAGCGACAGCTTAGCGACCGCGTCAAGCAAGTCGCATTTGGGTCGCCGCTAAAAAGTATTAGGCGGTCGCTAAATTTTTTGCGACCGCGCCTGCGACCGCTTGAGTTAAAAACGTCAGACAATTAGCAACCGCTTCTAATACATAAAAAAATTAAAAAAAAATAGAAAAAATAAAAAAACAGCAACATATAAAAATTTTAAAAAATACATAAAAAAATTACATTATACAGTAAAAAAAAAAATTCAATAGCAACATTTCAACAATTACTATTACATTTCACAACCAACAATTCACAAAAAATATTCCAATCAAACAAGCAACATCCAACATTAACAGCATATATATGAAACTAACAAATTAATGAGTAAGTAAAATAAAATAAAAAAAACACACACACACACTATAATATATACATGCATGCATAGATGAATCAGCAAACCCCAACCACAAAAACAAAAAAAAAATTATTTACATTCATCCAATAATAAACAAAAAAATCAGAAAATAAAAAAAAATAATTCAAACTAAAAAAAAAAAATCAAACCTGGTGGTGTGGTAGTGAGGCCTCTAAATAACTCTAATACACAAAAAAAAATTTGTTAGTGAGAGAAAGCAAGAGAGAGAGAGAGAGAGAAACAAAGAACAAGAGAAAGCAAAAGAGAGAGAGAGAGAGAGAGAGCTAGAGAGGGAGAACTTACCGATGGCAGCGGCGGCCGGCATCCGGCTACGGCAACGGCGGCAAAAGGAGGAGGGCAGGGAGGAGAGAGGGGCAGGGGGGGAGAGAGGAGAGAGCGCGAGGGAGGGAGAGGAAAAAGAGGGAGGGAAAGAGAGGAAAAAAAGATGGGGTGTTCTACCCAATATAATTAGAGTATTAATGACCGCCTTAAGCGGTCGCTAATGTTGTCGCCTAAAAGATATTAGCGACCGCCATGAGCGGTCGCCCGAATTTTCCCGACGCCTTTCCTTTTGCGCACTTGATTAGCGACGCCCAATATAGTGACTGCTTAAAGCGGTCGCTAATAACGTTATAATGACCGCCAAAAGCGGTCGCCCGAGTTTTTCACTCGCTGATTGGCCAATCTCTGATAGTGTTAACAATATTTCAAAATAAAAGAAGCAAGTATAATTTTTAAATGTTATGAATGCTAAGTTTAATTACCTAAATATTAAGGAAAAGTAAGTGTAATTTACTCATATACTTTTGCTATAAAAATGTAATTGACACGTCATTATATCACATTTTTTAGGTAAAAATTGGGATAAAGAATTACTGCCTTATCTATTACATGAGGCTTGAGTTATGCTACGAAGAATAATCATGTAGTTGCGGTTATGTATCTTGACCGTTCATTTGCTATAATCTAAATGTTTTAGGCTTTATTTATTATCTTCTTATTTTTCTAATTTAACTTAAAAAAATAAAATAAATTTGATGTCTATATATGATCATTAATTTTATTATTATCCAACATTTTCTCTTCTCTTCTCCTTTTAAAATTATAGGGTGGATTTAAGTGTAATTTTCTCATTCAAAAAATTCCAAAGATCGATGCATAAGAAATATATGAGTTATAAAAATTAGTGTGTTTAATTTCTCAAGTATTGTGTTTTTGAATAAATGATTTGTTAAGAGAAAAAAAAAATGAAATGATATGTAATTACTTATATATACTCAACAAATGAAAAGTTATTATTATTTTTAAATGTCTACATTTTTTTTTCATAAGTATATTCCATCTTCTGAGGTCAGGGAGAAACCCGCAGCCGCTACCCATGGGTGCACACTAGATGAAACCTGTCCCGTGACCCTAGCCGACAAAGAACTACGAGGAGGTAAACTAGCTTAGACAAGCCCTGACTGACCGGCTCAGCCGGGAAGGCCGTTGAAAATCGCCTCCACATTAAGAGGAAAGACTGCCTCCCGAAAAAGTCGAACTCGAGATCTCACGTGACTCGAGCCCTACGACCCCGACCCTTGACCAACCCGACTACCCCTTTCGGGGCAATATATTCCATCTTGATTGTAGTTAGGGGAGTAAGTGGAGTACTAATATTATTCATAAAATTGATATTTCTCAATTGATCTTTGTATGAAACTGTATTATTATAATTACCTATTGATTTGATAACTGTGCACCGTGTAGATCACATTAATACTCATGGATAGATTCCGTCTTATTAGATCACATCATCGTTTGTTGTCTCTTCAAGCTTTCATAGTTGATCCTATTGGTAAAAATCAAACTTATGATCACTCCATCCCAAATGCTTTTTTCTCTTTGAAAAAACTAAATAAAAAATAATTTTTGAGAATAAAATTCTTTTTTAATGAATTGAAAATTTAAAATCCAAATATCTGAACTTCTATTACAAATGCAAATGAATTTTGCATGTAATAAGTGCACCAAGCTCCGTTTGGTTTGCAAACAAACAACAAAAAACTCTATAAATCTTTATTAATTTTATATCACATTAACTTTTTTATATCACATTAACTTTTTTCTTTCACTACACGTATTATGAACTCTCAATTTATTTCACTTTTTATCACTTCAAACACACCCAAGTGTTAAAAGTCGTCTCACACTTATTCATGAGAAAAAGAATCTGTCGTGTAAGAGATAGATTTTCCACGTGTTAACAATAAAATTTCAAGGCTAAGGTTATTCTATCATGTATGGTAGAGTTTCCTTACCTAAGATGTACTAAAAAGTTCACGCATTTACATTTTGTTTAGTTTGAGGGGAACGGGAGTGGAATGGAAGGGAGTACAAAAATTTCCCTTCCATATTTGGTCATCACGTTGAGAGAGAAAAGTATGAGAACATTATAGAAAAAATTCAAGTACATTTTCTCTTTTTTTTTTTTCACTCTTAATTTTTCTTTATCATTTCTTTTCTTTTCTTTTTATTTCTCTTTTCTAGGTTCTAGTCGAACCTATAGAATTTTAAGTTTTCAACACATGAAATCGAATTTTAAGTCTAAATTTTTTGAGATAAAGTATAAAAATTACTCTATTATCTTTAGTATCACTTTAATCCCTCACATTTTAATTATAACAGTCAAATTCGTATATTTTCAGTCAAACAGCAATTCACTCTTTCGCTGGTTAATCGTTATACATAACCGTTAAACTGAGAATAAAAACATAATTTGTTCTACAAACCCACAATGTTACTTAATTAGTCTATCGTTCTTCAATTGTAACAATCAAATATCTACATTTTCGTTGTATATTTGAAATATATTTATTAGTTAATTACAACAACTATTAGTGAAACTATTGTATAATTATTTAATAAAATATTTAATTTTATTAATTTTTAAGAAATTATTTGAATTTAATAAAATATATTTTATATTAATTAAACTAATATAAATATTAATTTAATTATATTATTTATTAAAATAATTTAATAAAATATATTTCAAATATATACTGAAAATGTAGAGATTTGACTGTTACAATTGAAACGTTGAGGATTAAAGTGACCCAAGAGTTAACTGTAAAAGAAATTGTTTTTTTACCCTCTGTCTAATGGTTGTGTGTAACGCTAGCTAATGGAAAGATCGAATGGCTATTTGATCGAAAATATAGGGATTTAATTATTACAATTAAAACGTAAATGATTAAAGTGACACTGAGAGTAAATTGTAGAAATAATTTTTATACTTTACTTTTTTTTTTTTTTTAGATTTTTTCCTTTTCTTCAAATACAAAAAAAGTAGTGAACAAAAAAAATGTAAACTTCTTGGGAATAAGTTTGTGTAAAAATCGTGTTAATTCTGTTTGTAAAATTTCTTCATGGTTCTCTATTTTTTCTAATCTTGGTGTGTGTAATGCGTGTATACTTTCTCTCTCTAGGACTTGGCACAGTTGGCCACTCTCGTTGTTAGTGAAGTTGTCTTGCAACTGAAACACTAGCGAGACAGTGGAGTGAGAAAAGTTGCAGTGACCACAATGCCCCACTTGGATGGGTCCCTCGTATTGCTTTCGCAATGGATAATTCCGACAATGCAACGTGACCATGAACGCAGCCGCGGGCTACCATAACTCCTTAATGCGCGACGCCCTGGAAACGATCAACGAAGAAAGAAACCACACAACATTTGTCTACCTTGATCTCCATAACGCATTCAAGTCAATACTAGACAAGAAGGGACAAGGTGATAAACTATTTCCTTTGGTTTGTTGTTTTTATTTATTTATTTCTTTATAATTTAAAATTACGAACTTTTTAGGATAAATTACACTTACATTTTTTTTAACATTTTGATAATTACACTTATTGTTCGTAATATTTAAAAATTACAATTATTTTCCTTATTTTGAAATGTGATTAACATTAGAGGAGTTCCTTAATTGTATGAGCTCCGAAGTAGTTTCTTTTCCATCAAGAAGTCGTTTGGAGTGTCAAATTTATATTATTAGGCGTTTGATGTATTTTTTAAAAAAAATGGAGATTTATTTAAAAAGTGAGAGAAAGTCAAAAATTTTTTATATGAAAAAAGTTGGAAAAATTAAAAGTTTTTGATATTTTTTGACACACCAAACCAGAGGTGTACTTGGGTCGGTTAGATTCAGGTCCATACTTAATTCAGAACCAAACAGATTTTTTTTAGTTTCTAAAATTTGGACCAAAAATTGAATACATTCTAAATTAGAAATGAACCAAATTGAACAAAAAATATCGGATTAGTTTGGTTCGGTTTACGGTTTAGACCATTTCGGTTAAGTTAGCTTCATTTTTTGTTTAGGATAATTCGGTCAAATTTTAGGATTCTATAAATATTTATATATTATAATATTATTCAATTTTATAATATTATGTAACCAAACCAAGCCTAGCTAAAGTGATCAGATTAGTTTGATTTTTTAGTATACCCATAAGTGGCTCTTGATTATTGTTTGGTTGGACTTATGGAGCCATTTGAAAGTTCAATTTTTAACAACTTTTGAAAAATTTTTATCAAAAGTTAATAGTTAAAATTTTTATTAGTAGTTAAAATTTTTAGTGCGTTTAGTAAAATAAGTAATAATTTTTTGTAATTAATTAGTATTTGGTAAAATGTTTAACAACTTTTTGACAAATTTTTTTGTGCTTTGTAAAAAATTTTAGTAATAATTTATTAAAAAAATAAAAAATTTAATATTTTGTTGAAACATCTAAATTTTAAAAAGTGAGTAAATTTATACCAAAATTGTTCCTCCAAACGGTGCCTCTTATGTACTAATCAACGGGTTACCACTAGCCAGCTGGATAACCTAACGTATCACCGATCCATCAAATTTTGAGTGCGCGTGCACTCAGCAAGTCTGAAGCTTTACGATCCGTTGACTCCAAGCTGTCAAGGGCTATGTGGTGTTACTGATAAGAACGGAAAGCAGTATTTAATATATGGGGATCCTGAATCTTCCTTCTTCTAGGATTGGACGAACCCATCTCAAGCCGCTTGGTATGAGGTCTACTTAGCTCTCCTACTCTCTCTTGGTATACTATGCTCATGATTTTAAAAAATGGTAACGGATACCGTAACTGTAACGGTCGCGGTGACGTAGAAACGAGATGAAACGAATGTTACGTAACGAAAATGAAAATCGAAAGTGTGAATTTTTTTTTTTTTCAAATTCACACCTTACCTAAACTAAATAGTTTTTATAGTTGGACAATTAAAATACATAAATATAAATTATTAGTATTATTTAATAATTTTATATCAATAAGTAATGTTAAATTTATTTATATACATACATATTACTTTTTTTATGCATCTTTTATATATGTATATATATATTAAACTATTAATATTTATACAATAGTAATCATAAAAATAAATCTACAATTATTAAAATAAAATAAATAATGTTATGTTTATACATGTACATAAATTTTATTTTTTTAGACACTTCTTAAATAAAAATAAGTATATATGTGTTAATTGTTAATATTTATACATTAATAAACATAAGAATAAATGTACAATTACAAAAATAAGTTAAGTAATGTTTATAACAATTACATTTAATTAATAATTTTTGACATAAAATACTTAATTATATTACTAATATAAATTACGTAATATGTTAATATAATAATATTATTAATTATATTAAATTAATATGTTATAATATAATAATAGAACTTAATTAATAACTTTTAACATAATTAATATAGTATACGTAATATCTAAATATAAAATTTTATTATAATTAAAAATAATATAATATACTTATACTAAAATATAAATAATATATTTATATATTGATATTTATATATTTAATTATTTATAACCAAAGGACAAAGACCAACAATAAATGTTAATGGACACAAATCGGCAGAGAACAAGTTTCAAGAAACCAACCCACCCATTATGCACCGCCCAAACACATAATATTCAATAAACACTTCCACTTGCAGGCAGCTTCTTCAGTCTTCTTTTTCTCCTTCAAACGCTTCAGTCTTTCATTTCACCATGTATTATTCTAAAAGATGAAGTCGGCGGAGGAATACGAACTGACAGAAACTATTTGTTTAATCTCAATCTGAAATTGGAAGTCTTTAGTGATCCAGTTTTTTGCTGTTTGCTTAATCACTATCGGGAACTTGAAGGGTTAAATGATTCAGTTATCACTTTTTTTTTTTTAGAATTTCTGATTTTTTATGAGCCCCAGATGACTAGATCTGGTATTTCTTGAATCCTTTCATGTTTTTAGATTTTGGATTAGAAAAATTAGATTTTTTTTTTGGTTGAATCTTAGTTGAAAGATCAAAGTTTCAAATCGAACTTTTTTTTTTCCGGATACTATTTATGATTTTCTACCTATTTTTGGTTTGTTTCTCTGTTTAGATCTGTCGTAACGCCGGCATAACGCCGCCGTAACGGGTGTTATGGTGTGATGGCCGATACACACCCTATAACGTGGCCGCAACCATCTCGGAGGCAGCCGATTCCATTACGTAACGGCCGATTCCGTTACGTAACGCCGATTTTTAATACCATGACTATGCTTGACATGAGGTTTACTTAGCTCTCCTACCCTCTTTTGATATAGTATGCTTGACATGAGGTCTACTTAGCTCTCCTGCCCTCTCTTGGTACACTCTGTGCTTGACATCCTCAAGCTGGGTTGAATTCAAGATTTTCATCAAAGGGAGCCTGAGTATATTAAAAAATAATAATAATAATAATAAGTTATGTTAGAGTTATAAAGAAAAAATAATCTTATTTTTTAGACATATATAAAATTATTATTAGATATTAAACCAATGAATATATTTTTCACAGCTTAATGCTTTAACTGTTCCTTTAACAAAACTTGAAATTTAATAATAATATCACTTGTTACTAAAAAAATATAATTATTATTAAGTTTAATTATTTATAAAATTTATTATGTTACATTTTTTAATATTATGCATAAAAGTATTCAATAGTTTAGTAGAAGAATGTATTTTACTTCACAAATAATAACACAGTAATGTGGGAATATTGTAGATGATCCAAGCCCGAGTTCAGAAAGATTTCTTAGACACCGATGTGGTGCCTGCCAAAGAGTCTCTGATACTTATATTAACAAGAGAGTTTTGAGAAAATATTTTAGTAGAGTAACAGTAAGGAAAAAAAGTATACGTACCCTATACTTGAGAGGATTATACAAGGGTGTAGGACCTGTATGGTTATGATGCATGTGAGCATCACACAATTATGGTTTCCTTCCAATCATATTGTGCCACGCGTATTGTGAATCTCAAGATGATTTTCATAATTAGTTATAAAAACCGTTATACAGCAGGTAGCACTCTAATAGGCGATAATCGCAGAATATGCGAAGATATTGTTATACATGTTGTCGTGATGTAAGCAGTCTTGTCCTTAATATGCTGACCAATCCAACCGAATGAGGTCAACAATGGTCGATCGGACCGACCTCACCGAGGTCGATCGGGCAACCATGGTCGGTTAGGTTCACTTTATCAACAAAAAGTACTTAAATTCGATTCTTGTACATCCCTTTTATACTAAAAAATTTTCTGTTAACCTTAATTTTTTGAATAAAGTCAAAATACCTTAATTTTGAATTAATATTATTTTTTAATAAAACTAAAATACCAAAAATATTTTAATAGTTCCATCTCCAAAATTAAGGAGAGTCACTCCTTCGAGGGAGGGGGCGTCTCTTTATAGGTCCGCCCACACCTGCAAGTTAATTGGAACGCTTTCAAATTACTAAAAAGACTCGCCAAAAACTTTGTTAATTTTTAACGGCTTTGTTATTATTATTATTATTATTATTATTATTATTACTACTACGCAACACAAATTTTTAGTTATTTTTCATTTTGTAATTTTTATTATTATTATTTTTTGTGTTTGTTAAAATTTCAATTTTTTACAAAAATTTGATTTCTTATTAAACATATAAAAAGTTACCACTTGCACTAAATTTATAAAACTTAAAAATTTTTTATAATTATTGATAAAAGTTTATAAATTTTTATAAAAACAAAAAAAATTATATTTTATAATTTTTGATATTTATTTTACCAATCTTACGTTGATATTGGTTTATTTTATATGTACCGTACTAGTCAAGTTTGGAAGAGAAATTACAAAGATTTGGTGGTTCACATCTCTTGACGGTGTCAATTCAGAACGGTAAGACCGGATTTGTTAGAAATTGTAAATTTTTATAAAAATTATAAATTCATAATTTATTTAATACAATAAAAAATAAATAATTTTTAAAAATTTTTAATATTTTTTTATAATTTTTACAACTCAAAAAAGTATAGGCTAACCAACATCTTCCAACATTGCTGCCATTGGGTCTCCCCTTGGGATCCCTCCTCGCTTAGAATAAGACACGTCAAAAGCCTGCTTTATGATAAAGTTTTGATTTTTTTTTGGAACAAGATAAAGTACTGATTATAACAGGTTCTTCTGAAGAAAAATAAATAAATAAATAAATAAATAAATAAATAAATTCAAAAACATTTCCAATTTATTATGTAATTTAAGTGGTGATGCTTGCAGTGACATGCGAAGGTTTTGGACATGAGAAATTAATAAAAATCCATGATTGCCAATCCTACAACTGAAACATAATAATAATAATAATAATAATAATAATAATAATAAGGGTAAGAATATTGGTACTCCTTCAAAATTTTTTCTCACTTTTTATTATTTTTTTATTTTACAAAATTATAAAACTAACCTTATAATTAATGAAGGATAATTAATACAAAATACCTCAAATACTATAATTATCCATCGTTTTCATTTATTATTGTAAAACTAATATCATCTACTTTTTACCTTTTTATAACATTCTCAATTTTTTTATTAATTCGTATGTTATATTAAAAATTTACTGTCAATTATAATTTTATGAAGTTGTGTGAGTAAGCTTTTTTAATAGTTTTTTTTTAAATTAACTTTGTAAATATATCTTTTAAGTTTATTTTATCAAAAATCGAAGAAAAAATAAATAATTATTTTTAATTGATACAAAGTAGGACATTATAATCATTGATCAATTCATACACTAATGAAAATAATTAAAATAAAGGTAAATTAAATTAAAATTCAAATTATAACATTTATCTCCAAACCCAGCTACCATTAAATAAACAAATGACATTGTTTAAAACAATTTGATAGTTTTAACAAAAACCTTTTATAAATTACCAAGCAAAAAAAAAAAAATTACAAATAGGAACTGTTAAATAAAAAAAGCTTAATAGGGAAAAAAATCCTAATAATGTAGTCGCATATACACCAACAAAAATAAAAAATAAAAAATATTATATGTAATTTGTTCTATATTGCTTTGCCGAAATCAATCATATCATAAGGGAAAATTAGAAAAATTAATAGTTGTTCTACTATTTGAGAAATTTGATGATTTATAATAATCTGAAATTTACTCCATATTGCTTGTAAAAAAAAAAAAAAAAATTAATCACATTTGAAAGTTTTGCTTCAACAGAATACTCTTCTATAGTGTTTCGTTTAAAATTTAATAAATCAAAGAGAGATATATAAGAGTGAGAATATACATAAAACTAAGAGAGATGTAATTATAAAAAAGTGAAAAGTTGAGTTACTAAAAAGTAGAGGAGGCTAATTTTATAATAATAAATGAAAAGGGTAATTATAGTAATTGAGTTGTTTTATATTAATTATTCTTCATTAATTATAAGGTTAGTTTTGTAATTTTATAAAGCAAAAAATTATAAAGAATGGGAGAATTTTTAAAGAAGTGCCAGCACCCCACCCTAATAATAATAATAATAATAATAATAAAATACACATACTTTTTTAAAAAATATTTTTAAACCATTTTTAAAACTTTCTATGTGTTTATAAAAAGATATAAAGAAGATATAGGGTGTGTTTGGAGTTGTATGAAATTGTAAAAAATAGTATAAAATTGTAAAAGTAAATGTCTCATAATTCGTACAGTGAGTAAAAGATTTAAATTTTATTATCTCATAATTTGTGTTTGTAGAGATTTGTAAGATTTTATTTAATTTTAAAAAGTTCCAAACAAAGCCATAGTTTATAAATATTACGATGATATCTCCATTTCAACTAACAATTAAAGTTTAGCAATAATAACATCGGTAAAATAAATGCACTATTATAATATTGAAATGTAGTTAACACCACAAAAAAGAAAAAGAAAGAAAGAAAGAAAGAAACATCATGGACACCCAAAAACTTATAGATGTCGTTGTGCTTAGTTTTATCACGATGACTGTCCAAAGCTTCTCAACGCCTTAGGCTGAGTTTGATATGGGTTAAAGGAGTAAATATTATATCTACAAAATTTTATTCAATTTTTTAGTTAGGGTTAATATTCTCCTTTCCAATAGGTCATATGTTTATGTTTTAAAGAATAGAATAAACAAAATGAAAATTTATAAAAGTAAAAGGTCAACTATTATTCTCCTTAATTAATTTAGGTCTTAAATTTTAATTGAGTACTGAAGACATCTAGTTTTTATTAACGTAAAGTTAACTCATTGCATGCAAGGTGAGGGTTGGCTGCAATATTATCTTTTGTGAAGAGTATACCGTGGCTTGTAAGATGGGGAGGTTGTATTGTTAATTCATGGTCCCATTTAATTCCATGTTTGACTGACAAAAGTAATTCTGGATATATATATATAGGGCTCGTTTGAAGTAAGAAAAAATAAGATAAATTGAGATAAAATGTGATTTGGAGTTAATTTTGGCGCCGTTTTTTTTTTTTCGAAAAATCGCAAACTTTGGAAACGATTTTCTAAATCCATTCCACGGATTCAAAAAAAAAATTTTAAAAATAACGACAATGGTACTCATTTGAAAGCTTTCGACACGAAGAATGTGATTGTATAAAAAATTTACACATTCAGTTAACTTATTTTTAGATTTTTTTTTTTTTATTTTTTTAGCGAAATATTAAAATTTTTTTAAATTAGTGATGGCGGGAAAATTAGAGGTAGAAGAGTTGTTAGAGATTTATAGAGTTTTTTGGAGATTTTTTTTACTCCAAACGAGCCCATAGTTCAATTTGAACTCCTATTCTCCTAAAATGAACAATATATAATAGATGATGAGTAGTATTGTATATCCAAATTATCTTGATTGTTTTTCGTTAAGATTTAAATATTCAAAATCATTTCCTCTATTAAATGACATCTCTTATATCACATTATATCTTATCAACTAAATACTAAAAAAAATTAATTAATCATATGTTATATATAGTTTTATATTTTATTATGCAATATTACGCGTCTCCCATCAATCAATATCTCAAATCAAACATAACCTAAAATTTATATGAAGTAAGTGAGATGAAAAACTCACTTATCTCGTTTAATAATAAAAATCGACTCAATAAAAACTTTAAAACACTTTGTATGAAAAGTACACCTTTAATTTCGTAAGGGAATCTCACAATTAAAAACCAAGAAATGTCTAATTGAGATGGGCATTGCTATTTTGATAATTCATGTCTGATTCTTCTGTGAGTCGGAAAGAAACTCATAGCCGCTATTTGAGGGTACGTACTGGGTGAAGTCCGTCCCGTAAACCAAGCCGGCATGTCTGATTTTTAGTTGAACCGAAGTCCAAGTTTGTACTCTCTGACAAAGGATACTGAATAATGAAACGAGCATACATATAAATATATATATAGAACTGCTTCCGTGAATGTATCTTCATGTGTATTCCTTCCAACTTTTGTGGTTTATTCCACCAACAAACTCGCTGTAGCGCTTTATTCCCCAGACACCATATTGGAATAAAAGTTAGGTGAGTTAAATAGGTAGCTTGTCAATTCATGCTGGCAAGATAGTCACGTGTCTTTAGTTCCCAAATGGGGCGAAATTAGAATATTTGGTCAGAGGGGTTAATTTTCTTTTTTTTTTTTTTTTCTCCCTCGGGTTGAATTTAGGTTTAAAAATATTATGAATAATATTATAAATTATATTTAGTAAATAAAAAATAAATTAATATATATAAATGATACAATCAGTTAAATTTTTTAATTTTAAATTATATATAATAATTAAAAAATAAAATTTAAAGATGTTAGTCTATGACTTAATTATTTTTAACTAAAAATTTATATATACTAGTAATATTATTTTGCTAATCAAAATTAATTATTTTTTAAAATTTTAGAGGTTCGAAACATAGTATAATTTTTCTTCTAGTCAATAAACTACGTACGTGTAACATTTTTTAAAATTCAGGAGAGTCATGGATTCACAGGCCCAGATAGCCTCGTCCATGGTAACACGATTTTTATCTTTTTATTTGTTTTTGCCATTCCGATTGGAAAACTATAGGCTTGAGATATTATTATTATTATTATTATTATTATGGATAATTTTTTTACCCCTTATACTTAAGTTAAAAATCACTTACATATCTTGAATTTCAAAATTTTACATTTTCTCTCGTACTTGACATTAAAGTAAAATTATAAATGATGTTAAATTTTTAAGTGAAAAGACAAAAATACCCACTAAAAATCAAATAGAATCAGAGGTATAATTGTTGATAATATAAACTGTAAAAGGTATACGTACATTTTTTAAAATTATTAAGAGTTAGAACTGTTATTTTTGATAGAATTTTTTAGCAATTCCAATTTAGTTTGAAGTACGAGAGGTGTAAAAGTATGTTTTTTAAATTTAAAGTTACAAGTGATTTTCACTTTAAATATAGGGGTATAAAAGCCATTAACCCTTATTATTATTATTATTGTTGTTGTTGTTGTTGTTATTATAACACTCGGGCTTAGAATGGTGTGGTCAGAGGTGGGTGAAAGTGAACGACGGTGGCTGAAGGTGGGTGACTATTAGCTAGCCAATGGTGGTTGAAGGTTGGTGATGGTTGTAATTGGTGGTGGATAGGGACGAAACCAGAATTTTAAATAAAGCAGGCCAAAAAATTTATAACTAATATTATAAATTATATACAATAAAACAAAATTAAATTAATATACATATATAAATGGTACAATTAGTTGGTCTTTCAATTTTTGGATTATATATAATAATTAAGAAAAAAATTAAATTTTAGGAACACTAGACTTAAATTTTTTAAATTCATACACTAGTAGAAAATGTGAAACTAGCGACCGCCTAAGACGGTCGCTAAATGTCTAATAGCGGTCGCTAAAAGTATTAGCGACGGCATAGCGACCGCGTCAAACGAGTCGCATTTGCTTCGTCGCTAATAATTATTAGCGACCGCTAGGACGGTCGCTAAATTATTTGCGACCGCTCCTGCGACCGCTCGAGTTCAGACGTATGGATAATAGCGACCGCTCATAACGGTCGCTAATACTGCAAAAGGCGGTCGCTAGTTGTTTGGCGCGAAGATGGCGCGAATAAATAGCGACCGTAGGTAGCGGTCGCTAATTAGGGAACAGCGGTCGCAATAAGTTTCGCGCGGGAGCCATGACCATTTGTATTAGCGACCGGAATATGACTATTAGCGGCCGCCATAGGCGGTCGCTATTTGTAAGTAATTTTTTTTTTTAAAAAGATTTAAATTATTTAAAAATCTCAATAATTATAATTTAAATTTTGCTATAATAAGATCTCAATAATTTGTTTTATAAATCAAATTATTTAAAAAATAATTTAATAATAATTTATTTTTTATTTATAATGATTATTTATTTAATAGTTATTAATTATTTATAACAACTATTATATTTAATTACTTATCTATAAATATTTATATTATATTTAATTTATTAAATTACACATAGAATTAATGAAATTTTTCATAAAATTTGTAAAAAAAAAAAACGTATCTCCTAATTATGATTATATATACAAACATAATATCAAATTAGATTACAATTAAAATAAAATTTTATTATATACAAATGTTCAAAATACAAAAACAAATATATATATAAATGTACTGACCAAAATATATACAAATAGATCCTAATCAGTCCAGGAGGGCCATCCGCCATCATCCGGGTCCTACAATGAAATAATAATGAAATTATAACGTGATAATTAAGAAGACATGAATAAATAAATTTATATAATTTTAATGAGTAATAGTAACGAGAAATAAAATTTTTAACCTGAGGAGGAGGAGGAGGTGGATGGCTCTGACTCTGAGAGAGGCGCCGCTCCATCTCAGCCATCATCTCGGCCCGAAGTGCTGCCTCTCGCGCGTCCATCTCAGCTCGAAAGGTCTGCAGCAGATCTTGATCGCGACGTCTGGCCTGAGAAGATGATTCTGCTCGTGCAACGGATCGGCGTGGAATACCTGCACCCCGCGTAAGCGTGTATCCATGACCATCGCGTCCGATAATGGAGAAAAATATCTCGTCCCTCCTCTCTTCGGACTCCCTCTCATCTGGCGACAGCTCGTCTAAACGTGCATTAAACTGCGCCTAATGCAAACAAGCCGAAATAGAAAAAACAAGATAACTAACTATATTATTTAAAGAAAAAATTAAATTATAAATTATATGTTGATTGGACAAAATATTAAAATTTGTTACCTGTATAGCCTGAACCTCCGGCGAATCAGTACGTCGAGTCGCCAACCACATGGACATCCGATCTGTCCTCAGGCCCTCCTCTGTCCTCTGTTGAAAGGTAAATTATATGTTAATAATTTACTATCATTAAAAAAATAAATAAAGAAGTTGCTATTAGCGTGATAAGCTCACGTTTTTACCTCGTGGCGAACCTGAGAAAAGTGTCGAGTCCCCTCCTTGTGCCCCGGCCCCTGCAGTCCTCGATTTCGCGAGTTCCTTTGGGCCTCCGCCTATTTTAAGTTTTTTTCGATTACTTTTTGTAATTTACGCTTAATAACGTCAAAACTTAAGGAAAAATAATTAACTCGCAATCATCTCACCTGTGCCTCGGGACTCGACCAATACCTGACGAGCTCAGCCCACTGGTGGGGAAGAACGCCCGGTGGGACCCGCTGGAGGATGTCAGGGTCATTCTCATGACCTTTCCAGTATTTATCTTTAATCTTATTTTTATGATCCTTCCACATCTTCCGACACTTAGCGAACATAACGTCCCGGAAGTCTGGAGGAACATCAACTACATTGGCCTAAAAATGACAAATTGTAGAATATTATTTGTTACAAGTTTCAGCACATAAACAACGTACAATTAGATAAATAAAATTTTCATACCTGTACCTCGGTCCATAGACCCTCGAACGTAGAATCTGGAAAACGATCCCACTCGAGGGTGGTCAATGGGAATCTGATCGGATTCCGGACCAAATGTCCGAGCTGTGAAATCAAAGACCGTCCATCCTTCCCAACCGGATGGGGCGTGTCATCCCACTGAACGGTCATCCACTGAGATCCACAGTTCCACTGCGGCAATCCCTTCGAGGGCCCTCTGCCAGACCTCGAAAGCCTGCTCGGAGTGGGAGAATCTGTTTCAAACAAATTGTTACATGATAAAACAACAGAATATACCTACTGTTGTTGGATAAGATACATTCCGAAATTAAAGAACTTTACCTGCATCTGTGTCAGTCACTGAAGGTCGCGTGGACATAGGGGGTGAAGGTGGGACAGCATCTGCTGAGCTACTCCCGGCACAGGATAGCCCCAGACGCTCAGCCATCGTCCTAGGACCAGTCCTCTTCCTAGAACGTCCGAACATGGCTACCTAACTGTTCACAATTTAAACTTATTATAATTTCAAATATAAAGGAAAAAAAAAATTAAAATCTACCTTGTTCGGATAGAAAACTACACAACCGTGTATTAAGTATGTAAATCAACCGTATCTCCTTCAACCGTGTCCCTAACCCAATTAACATCTTCATCACGTTGGACAATTGCATCTTGGTCAAGAGCTTGTTGGGCGAATGGATCAATATCAAGCTCATCGCAGTCGATTTGGTATACCCCTCTCCTTGACATTTTAACTACAACTTGCCAGTTGGGATCAGCTCGATCGCCAACATAGTAAACTTGCTCTGCCATGGATGCCAGTATGTATGGTTCAGCTTCTATTTGTACATCTCGATGTAACAAATTGTTTAAATTGACCAATTTAAATTGGTACTTATCAGCTTTAACCCCGCGAATTGGATCAGCCCAAACACACTTGAATAATAAATATCTTAAACCACGATTATAAACGATTTCAATAATGTCATTCAGTTGGCCATAATAGTAACCACCGTCAATAGATGGACAACCGATGCCACTATTTTGTGTTGCTCGCCTATCATCTACTTCCTTGATGCGAAATCGAAACCCATTGATGTCACAAGCTGTGAAACGTCGAGCTGTCGTGTAAGGACCATCAGCCAACTGTTTTATTTCATCGGTCAAAATAGAATCCGTAGTACTTCGTAAATTGTATACCTATGAAATGTAAATTATCATGAGTTAATTAAACACAAATTAATTGTGATGTGAAAATCATATAAAAACATATGAAAATATTTAACACGTACGTAGTTCTTAAACCAGTCATGAAAACATTGATAATGGGACATTCGAATTTGAATGTCTGTTGCACGAGGCATGTTCTGTTTCAGCTCGTTTATGTGTCTCCTGCAATGCAAATCAAACAGGATTGAGAATAATCACGATTTTTATTACAAATATGATGTAATTAACTTTCTTTATTACGACAACGTGACTTACTGGGTCAATGGCACAACTGATTGGGTGTTGAAGAGCACGAACCGATGAGCTTGGATCCACTCGATATGGTTGAGATCAAATGACGTGCCTTCCCCAATAGGGCCTTCATTTATCCGCTCCGACTTGCTAAAAGTCGTTTGGACATCATCGTTTAGATATGCCGCACAAAAATTTATGCACTCATCCATCAAATATCCTTTCGCTATGGATGCCTCGGGTCGAGCTTTGTTCCGCACATACCTCTTCAATGTGTTCATATATCGCTCGATCGGATACATCCACCTAAATTGGATAGGGCCACCAAGCCGGGCTTCTTCAGTTAGGTGTATAGTCAAGTGAACCATTACATCAAAAAATGCCGGCGGAAAAATTTTCTCTAGATGACACAGTGTCAAAGCAATCCTGTCCTGCAGACCCTTTAAATCTTCTGTACGGATTACTCTGTAACACAACTGCCTGAAGAAATTACTGAGCTCGATCAACGGCTGCACAACATTGTTAGGCAAACATGTCCTTACTGCTATAGGTAACAACTGTTGAAGCAGGACGTGGTTGTCATGACTTTTCAAACCCTGTAACGTCCGTTCGCTCATGTTGACTCGCTTCGAAATATTCGAGCAATATCCATCAGGTACCATCACGTCTTTCAGAATTAATAAGAACGCATCCTTCTCCTCCTTGCTCATGGTGTACTGTGCAGGTGGCATGTATGCCCTGTTGGACTCTCCCGGCTGCAAGTGCAATGGAGTTCTCAATCCCATCTCCTGCAAATCACGTCGAGCATTAGCATTATCCTTTGATTTCCCCTTAACACCAAGGATCGTCCACAATATATTATCGCAAACATTCTTCTCAATGTGCATGACATCCAAGTTGTGCCTGAGTAAGTTGTCTTTCTAGTAGGGCAACTCATAGAAAATACTTTTCTTCTTCCAATTATGGGTTCGGTTCCTATTTGGACCAGAAATAGATGGTAGCGGGGGGGCTAACAGATCCTGAAAGTCATATACTGTTCGAATTTGCTCCCGCTCCATCTGGGCCAGCAATTCGACCCCGGTCATTGCTCGTGGTGCCGGACCGAACTCCCGAGTGCCGTCAAACGAGACTCTGTCCTTCCTAAACCTATGCAACGGAGGTAGGAAGCGTCTATGACCCATGTACGCCCACTTTCTACCATACTTTAGCCAAGTTGACTTCTTGCTCTGATTGCAACAAGGACATGCGAACTCTCCTTTCGTGCTCCAACCAGATAAGTTGGCGTACGCCGGTAAGTTGTTAATTGTCCATAGTAATGCTACCCGTAGTTTAAACATTTCATTTCTTGTTGAGTCAAATGTCATCACACCATCAGTCCATAATTCATTAAGCTCTTCAATCAATGGTTGCATATAAACATATATTTTATCCCCGGGACCCTTAGGTCCGTCAATCAATGTCGATAGGATGACAAAAGGTTGCCTCATGCACAGCCAAGGTGGAAGATTATATGGAAGTAGCAGTATAGGCCACGTACTGTGAGTTGCCCCAGTCATGCCTGAAAATGGGTTAAATCCATCAGCCGCCAAACCAAGCCGTACACTGCGCGAATCGACAGCGAAATCAGGGTGTCTTCTATCAAAATCCTTCCACGCCGGAGAGTTTGTTGGATGGGATAAGTTCCCATGATCCCCCCTGTTCTCGGCATGCCAAGTCATTAGTTTAGAGATCTTAGATGACATGAAAAATCTCTTCAATCGTGGCTTAAGTGGAAAGTAGCGCACTTGCTTTGCAGCCACAAGCTTACCACGATTTGAACTACCCAAACGATTCTGCCGAGTTTGGATAGTACCAACATTCTTCCATCTCGAAACACCACACACGGTACACGAATCGAGGTTGCCATTCTCATTCCGAAACAACATGCAACTATTGGGACATGCATCCAGAGTTTCGTATGTGAATCCCAGATTCTCAGTTAACTTGCGTGCCTGGTAGTACGATTCTGCAAGCTTAGCTCCCGCTGGTAAAACCCTACGGAGTAACTGTAGTAGCATGTCAAATGACGTATCTGACCAGTGATTCAACGCCTTCAAATGTAACAACTCAACGGTGAATGACAATTTACTGAACTCCTGACATCCAGGATATAATTCTGTCTGCGCATCATCGAGTATTTCAAAATATCTCAATGACTCATCATCTGCACCCGAGCGGGGAGTAGTTCCACCCGTCAGATTAATACCGGCACCGTTGTCTTCATGTGTCAATCCACATGCGATATCAGCTAGCATCGCGAGCATTGGATCAGCTTCCTCTGCAACCTCGGCCTCCACCTCAACGGTTTCTTTCGGACGAGAGGCGGTATACTCTTCCCCATGGAGAGTCCAGAATTTATACTGCTTCAGGAACCCATTACGGATCAGGTGCTCTCTGACAACCTCCCGTGTATAGTAATACCAGTTAGCACATTTCCTGCAAGGACAACTAATGTACCCACTGGGAAACCCACTGGTGAATGCAATAAACTGATTAATCCCCTCCACATACTCCGGGGACATCCTATTCGGCAAATCAATCCAACTCTTATCCATCTCGCTGAGAGTGTCTGTGGAGTCCCAAGAGGAAAAAAATGTCATTACTATAAAATGTAGTGCCATATGCAAAACACCTAGTCTTAAACTTTACCTCCTCATTACAGGGTGGTTGGTCCTATCCCATTCGAGAATACACGATCCAACTTGCACTCAACAACTCAATGCCGTTGTCCCCTAATTAGATAAAATTTCGGCAACATGTCCGCGTGGTTCTCCAAGTACACGATACACAGACGACATTAGTCGTACCCTGTGTACGCACCCGGAGAACAACAGGACGTCAACCGAAACTTCATCTAACACAGGACAGTACATGAGTTGTTGAATACAGGATGGATAATTGCATTCCCAAACTGTCCATACTGGACAATTCAAGAATCGCGTACATCAATCCCCGCACGTTCATCGAGAGGACAACGAACCTGGTCAAAGACCTAATCCGTTACCTAAGGATGACCAAACAGGTGGCGTACGAGATTCTTAAACGGGTCTAAGTTTCACTAATATATGCAAATGAATAAAATAAAGTGGTTCTCAATGTCTGTTTGTTTTCTAACTTAGAATAAAGTATTTAGATGTTAGATTGGGCCTAGACAAGATTAGGGGTTTTATTGTAGTTACTAATTGAACTAATTAACTCTTACTAATTAACTACTGCTGCTTGTGTAATTAATTATTATATTATTCGGTAAATTACCTAGAAACAATATTATAATATTATTGTTTGACCTAATTTTCTTATCGTATTCGTATTGAACTACACTGGGCCCAAGCAAGATGTTGCATTGGGCCTAGGAAAGATTAGGGATTTTATTGTAGTTACTAATTGAACTAATTAACTCTTACTAATTAACTACTGCTGCTTGTGTAATTAATTAGTATAGTATTCGGTAAATTACCTAGAAACAATATTATAATATTATTGTTTGACCTAATTTTCTTATCGTATTCGTATTGGATTACACTGGGCCCAAGCAAGATGTTGGATTGGGCCCAGGCAAGATTAGGGGTTTTATTGTAGTTACTAATTGAACTAATTAACTCTTACTAATTAACTACTGCTGCTTGTGTAATTAATTACTATATTATTCGGTAAATTACCTAGAAACAATATTATAATATTATTGTTTGACCTAATTTTCTTATCGTATTCGTATTGGATTACACTGGGCCCAAGCAAGATGTTGGATTGGGCCCAGGCAAGATTAGGGGTTTTCTTCTAATTAGAGTTAATTGGAGTTAATTATTGTTATTCCAAAAAATAACACTTCAATACATTATACGAAGATCAAATATACAACAAATAAAATAATACGATACAAATTAAATAAATTAACAATAAACAATTCAATATTTACTCATTATAACATAAATCAAACAATAGATATTAATTTTTTTTTTGTCTTATGCATCGATTCTTATTTAAAAGTATTCTTTTTATGAAAAAAAGTAATATGTTTAAAAGTTTACAAACTTTATTGTATTTAATTTATTAAAAAATCTATCAACTTTTACTAACTTTTTATACTTTTTTCAAACTATATATTATTTTTACATTAAACTATATATTAATTCTCATATTTTTAGTAGTATTATCTAACATTATAAATATCATAATATAATTTAATTTCCGTAAGGTACGTTAATCAATTTATTTATAAAAATGACCATATTGAGTGAAGATGTTAGCATTGCTTCAAAAACTCTCTCTACCCTTTGTCATTTTTTGTTTTTATAAAATTACAAAGTTAATTTCATAGTGAAGAACAATTAAAATTTGTTTTCACTCTCGTTTTTCTTTTCTATTATAAATATTTTATTAATTTCATTACTTAATCTATTTTTGTTGCATCACATTAAAAATGAATTATTTTATTCAAAGATTTTATTAAACTAAAATTATTTTTGATAATTTTTTTTATAAGTTTATTATTGTTAAGTGTCATTTTAAGAATTAGTTAGTTATAGTCAAGTTGATAGGTAGAGTTGAATATATATATATATAGTGGGAGACAAATTTTTTAGTAATTTTTACTTTTTTTGACATTTGATAACTCCTTAAAAGTTACTAAAAAATTTTGAAATTTTTTTTAACATTTTTACTAAATTTAATTGAAAGATATTAAAAATAGTTAATAAAAATTTTTTATATTTTTAATAAACTAAATACTCCTATATAATCTAAAATTTAAAATTCAATTGATTATACTATTTGTATATATATTATTTTATTTTTATTCATTAAATATAATTTTTTAAGCCCAAGTTTAACGCTCCAAAAAAATAGGTCACATGCATAATTTTCCAAGTATCACATATAATTTTCCAAGTATCCAAAAAAATTTTTCAAGTATCACAAGATGAATTTTATATGAATAATTTGATAATTAAAATCAAATGATATATTACTAGCATCAAGCTTAAAGAAGTAAATAGTCAAGAGTAGGAAATTTTTTATTTTTTCCCTTCAATATTTCAACTAATTTCATTTTAGCTATTTTATGATTCTAAAATATAAATCTATCACTTTTTATGAATTATTATTTTCCAATTAATTTACAAAATTTTTTGAATTTTGTAATGAATTCAAATAATAAATTGTAATTTGTATTAATTTTTTTCAAATTCTACCGATCGAATAGTTTTTAAATTACGAATTGTTAACTATACAAAAAAATTTTATTATCCAGAATTTGTTACTATGCCCACGGGGGCTAGATATTCGTTTTAGAGAGCAAATGGCAGACTAACAAATACAAAAAAAAAAAAATTAACTTTTGTCATTTTTTAAATTTTTTCCAATTTTAATAACTTCTTTTAATTTTTATAAATTTATACCAAACAATCAATTACCAACTAAAGTATTATTTTGTCATTCTCGCATGAAAAGTTACACGGCTCTATATTTCCCATCACGTTAAATTCATGTTTAAAAGAACAAAAAGTAATTTACTTTTGAATATCTAATGAAAAAATTAAAAGAAAAAGAAAGTAATAATCATTTTGGTGGTCACATTTTGACTTTTATGTCAAAATATTAGAGAGAGAAACTGTTAGAATGAGTTTTTGGGGTTCGTTCTCACGGATTTATGTCAGTTTTGTTGAAATTTATTAAAAAGTTATTGAGATTTGTAAAAAAAGTATTGGAATTTATAAAAATTTGTTAGGATATGGATAAAATGTATTAAAGAGTTTTAGAAATTTTCAAAAATTTAAATTTTTTTTATTTTTAGTAAATTAAACGCAGCCTAAATTATTTTGATCGAATTTAATTAATTTTAATTTCATTTTTTGCATTTCGTCTATTTTTTTCACCCAAATAACAAATACAATTGGGGTATTTAGTTTATTAAATTTTATCACAAATTATAAAAATTATCAATTTTTTTCGATTAAATCTCATCACATGTTTTTTTTACGTCAAATTTTTAAATATTCTTTTTCCCAATCCAAACACATACCAAAGCCGACGCAACCATTAAAAAGTTCTATACATTTTTTTTTACGCACTGCACAAAACACAACAATTTTTTCCACTAACTAAATTTTACTTCTAAAATCTCTTTTTCTTTCTTCCAACATACCAATTTTTATAAAATAAAATTAAAAAACATAATATTAAAAAAAACAGCAAATAAAAAATACAGAAAAAAAAAAACAGCAAACAAAAAAAAACAGAAAAAAAAACAGCAAATAAAAAATACAGAAAAAAAAAACAGCAAACAAAAAAAAAACAGAAAAAAAAACAGCAAATTAAAAAAAATTAAAAACAACAGCAACATACACAAATAAAAATATTACACAATACGCACATGAAATAAACAATTTAACGAGTAACTAAAATAAAAAAAATTAAACAAACAATAATACATACATGCATGTATAGATAATCATCAAACCCCCAACCACAAAAAACAAAAAAAAATTATTTACATTTATCCAACAATAAACATGAAAAATACAAAAAACAAAAAAAAAATTTCAAACTAAAAAAAAAATACAAACCTGGTACGGTGTAGTGTTGCCTTAACCTCAAAATAAACTACAATAAACAAAAAAAAATATTAATGCATATTTATGAGTGAGAGAGATAGAGAGAGAGAGAGAGAGAGAGAGAGAGAGACCTCCGGCGACGGCTGGCGAACTCCGGTCCGGCACGACACGGCACGGCAGAGGGGGGAGAGAAGACGACAGAGGGGGAGAGAACTGAGAGCGCGGGGGAGGGAGGAAAAAAAGGGAGGGAGGGAGAGGAAAAAGAGGGAGGCTTTCTGCCGAATATAATTAGAGAATCAGCGACCGCTTAACACGGTCGCTACAACCATATTAGCGACCGCTTAAAGCGGTCGCGCGAATTTTTTCGTCGTTGATGCCTTGCCGCACGGGATTAGCGACAGACGTTTAAGCGACCGCCATAAGCGGTCGCTAATACAATTATAGCGACCGCTTTAAGCGGTCGCCCGAGATTTCCATTCGCCAATTCTCCAATCTCTAGTAGTGATAAATTTATATATACTACTGGTAATATTTTCCTACTAAAATCAACCATTTTTTAAAATTTTAACAGAGCTAAAAGTATAGTATAAATTTTTTAATCAAAAATTTACATATACACTAGCATTTTTCAAAACTTAGGACGACCATGCCAAGCCTAGCCCCCCTCTAGCTCCGTCCCTCATGGTGAAGGAAAATAAAAATTGAAAATAAAAATAATTTTTTTTTATGTTTTCATAGTTTTTAAAAATTTTAAAAACAATTTTCATTTTTTAAGAAACTAAAAATTGAAAGCAAATCGATCAAATAAGTTTTTAGATTCAATTTTTAAAAAAATAAAATGAAAACTAAAAATTAAAAATTGAGAATTTTGTCAAATAGGACCTAAATTTTTATACATATTTTTCGCGCATATAATTAAATATTTAGTTGTGCTTTTGAGATTAAATTAATTATTAGCACAGTAAATTTTCAACATGTTTCGCATGGGTAATTCCATGAGATGTACATATAAAATTCTCATGGGTAAATTACGCACGCTTCTCTTTCAATATAAGAACAATTATATTTACTATCTCTCAATATTTAAAAATTACACTTATTTTTTTATTTAAAATATTATTATTATTAACCCCTTTCTGTTAAATAAACTATTAAAACTTAATAGAAAATGTTAAAATAATTAAAATTTTATGTGATTTTCTTATTTTTCCCTCTCCCTCACATTTTTCTCAAATTTTTCTTAACAAAAATTCCTAAAAATCTTTGTTCTTGCTTGTTTTTACTACATATTTTTTAAATTTTTGTAAAAGAAAGAAATGGCAAATATGTGAGAAATGGACAGTAAAATGACAAAAGCATCTAAAAGTTTAGTTAGCTTGACAATTTTTGTTAACTTTTAATGATTGATTTAACAAAAAGAGATCAATGTTAATGATATCTTAAAATAAAAGAAATAATGTAATTTTTAAAACTTTAGAGATAGTAAATATAATTACTTAAATATAAAAGAAAGTAGATTAATTTACCCAATTCTCATTTGGGGTAAAGTTGGCATCGTCAAACTTCCCTTTCAATAAAAACGTGTTGATAACTAGTTTATTCAATGGCAGGTACGATATGGCCCAGTCTCTTGCTAGTTTTATTTATGCGCCGTTTGGTGTGATATTTTAGAGTGTAACAAGTTGTTTTGGAATAATTATTGAATGATTATAGTTTGATTTGATATAAAATTATTAAAAATCATATAAAATGACACGTGATAAGATTTAATTGAAAAATTTTTTAAATTTTTAGAGTCTTATGAATTTTTTTGGCACAAATATCAATTCAATTTTTTAAAAAATTTGTCAAAATTCATGTCATATTCTAATAGATTTTGACAGTTTTTTTTTTTAAAAAGTAAAAATTTTTAAAGTTAAAAAAAGTTAAAAGTTTTTAAATTTTAAATTTTTTTTTTTTTTTTTTTTTGAGGTTGTTAGAGTTTCAACGGCCCTATGTTTTATTTTATTAATACACGTTGACATAACATCACAATCATTACGTATATATATATATATATATATTAGCATCTTTAACCACAAGCTTCCATCATTAGTGGGTTTTTCACGTCACTTCTAATGATGACCCTTTAACAACCAACCAATTATTTTTCCATGTGCTTTTGTTTTCTCTTTCTAATGAATGAAATAATGGTAAAATTACGTACCACTGGACTTAATTAAATTACAGTTACTATGTGGTGTCGCCATCAATTGATTATCTCCATTGATTTAGGTTAATGGAGAAACAAAACCATCTTTCTCCAAATCGACCAATTAAAAAGTGAGCGGATCCAGGTGTCAGTAGTAATTGATCAATTAAAATATAATCATAAACATAAAATTTAAATTAAATTGAACATCAAAATAATTAAAAATTACCTAAAATATAAAATTTATTATGTATTCTAACATCAATTTAATTTTATAAAGTTATTACTGGTTGAAATTTTTTCTCAACTAAAATAGTAATCTCTTTCAAAACCAGAATTCTTTATTGATGGGGTGGCTCACAAACAAGCAAGTTTATCCAAATAACCACGCTAATAACCCGAGCTAACCGAGTAATCTGGATTTTTATCGGGCTCGAATAACTGTTACATTAAAAACATGACAACTTACGTCACAATCATGTGTATAACCATTCTATAACATATTTCATGATATATGCTTATGAAAATATTGCTTACTTTTTAACGGTTTTGATAACTAATTGAAAGAATCGGTCTTGAGATTTACAATACAGGTGGCATAACTTAATTAAAAAGAAGCATGATTATGTGAGGTTCGTATGCATCTTATCTATGCAAGTTTCGCACTTTTGTATATACCATCTTCTTAAGTATATGGTACAATACTCTTACCTTACTAAAATTCTAACAAATTACTTCCTTAACTTTCTTTTTAACTTAAATATCGGAGACTTTTTAATAAGTATCACATCTTTATACTTGACAATTTTTCAAAATCGAATTGAACTTTCGAGACGATACGAAATTATTGATTCATCATTTACTAAAAAAGTTTTAGAGTAACGTGAATTTTTTTGCGAGCCAATCAATTTTAAAGCATAAAAATTTAAATATATATTTTTATTACAAAAATGTTATTGATACATAATTCTAGCACAAGATTAAAAAAAATAATTAAAAAAGAAAATTGGCAAAGAAGCATCAACTTCTCTTTCCAGAAACGTGTTGGAGTTTCTGGACACCAATATATCCCAACGGAATTAGAAGAGGATGTGGGGGGTGTTTATATCATTTTTCAAGGAGAAGATCTGGCATTCATGAATGTGATGATCTTCCGATCTTGATTTTCATTGTTTTACCACCCAAACACCATACATAAGTTGATTTGAAAATAAATACATAATTAATATTTCAGCAACATTGATAAGGACATAGTTATCTGTAGACGGGGGGATTATGATTCTGTCATTATTTTAAATTTTTTTTATTAAATGTCTTATATTTTTAATCAAATTTTTTTTATACATAATGAATTTGCTCTTATGTTTCAGTGTTTGTTACTAACGGAGCAGTGGGACGCTAGCGAGATATTGTTCTCGAATGTAGTAGATTACTCTTAAATACACAAGAATTAAATTAAAATACAAAATTCTTAATTAAACATATTGAATAATTGAATTAAATTGAATAACTTAGATGAAAAGTGTCTATAAAAATCTCTATTATAAGAAAAATTAATTATAAATCTAATCTTAATTAGGATGGGCTTTCAAGAATCTTTTTATCCAATTCAAATTTTATTTGGAACTCAAATCAAATAAAATCTAATCCTAATTAAAATAAGAATAAAACAAAATCCAAACTAAATTAGTAATACTGATTTAAAAGAAATTAGGGAATATCAAATCTATCCTATATCAGTTTCCATTAATGCGGCTCCCTTATTAGATAATCCAAATTACTCGGTTTTGATAATATATTCATCATATGCCCTTTAAATGCAATAAAAGCATGTTTGTTAATTACTTGAGATAGGAGGTGTAATTTTATCCTACGTTTATGTACAGTTTTATTGTCAATATAACAACTCTCATAGGATGTAAATAATATCATAACTGATATTCTAAAGTGGATACTAACATAAAAAAAATAATATAATCAAAGGTAGAATAAAAATTAGAAATGAAATTCTATCTCCTATCCAATTCTATATCTAACAATAGATAAAATGAACATGTAGCAAGAGGATGTTTCCTTTTGCCCATCATTCCTCCTGGCTATTTTGATGGAAGGGATTGGATGGTGAGGGATGAGTAATACTGTTTGATAAGATATGGATGATTAAATTTTTATGCAAGATTAAATATTTAGTATTTGGTTGGTAAGATGTAAAGTAATATATGAGATGAAATTTGATAGAATAATAAACTGGTATATATGTAAAATAATTTTGAATATTTAGATTATAACAAGAAGCAATCTAAAGAATGGGAGATGTACAATACTATCTCCACTAGTATTATATATATATATATATCACATTTTAAGGAATTAACAGTCCAAACTTAATTATATATACAGATTTATTTTTATCAATTAAACGTGGATCAAATAGGATCACATATTGATATTCTAGCCTCCCATCTCATATCCATGATCAAACACGCCTCATGTTGTCCTTCACCAAATAGTTTCAAACACATGCAAATTATGCATGGAGTGCCCTTGCTTTTTGCAAAGTTCCCAAATTATTTTGAGCATGTCTATACTTTCGTAGGCTATCGAGGATCTTACCAAATCTTCTTTCATCATTTTCCATATATTCTTCCAAATCCCACCCTTCACAAATTGGTGTCAGTTTGAAATTTTCAAAATCTCTACAAATCTTTATAAAATATATATTTTTTATTCAAAATACAAATTATGAAATTACAATTTTTATAAATGTATGCTAATTTATACAACTCTAAACATAATTTTTTATATAAATACATATTAATTGATAGTAAATTTCTTCCTAAATATTCAAAAATATTGTGCCTTAAAATTACCATATATGCCCTCTTATTTTCATTAAATTTTCGTGCGAGTTAGCTGGAAAGCACGTGACCTTTCATGAAAAAAAAAAAAAAAAAAAACCATCCTTCTAAAAAGATCTATTAAGGCTCCGTTTGATTTATTATAAATCTATGAAATATTTTAAAAATATTTAAAAATTTCTAAAAGTTATTCAACATGAATTACGAACCCACAACTAATCTCACTTTTAACTATTCCAAACACACCTTAGCTGGATAAGTAGGTAACTTTAGATACACACGTTGATTTGGATAAGGAGGTCTAAAGTTATTTTTTAACTTTAAGTTTTTAAAATTGAATCCTAATCATTAATTAATGTGAAGTTGATAAATGATATATATATATATATATAGTTTTTTATAAAAATATCTCACAAACTATCCATTGTTTTTCTATTTTATCATCAAACTATCAAACACACCTATTACATTCTCGAACTATCTAATTTTATTCAATTTGGTCCAAACACTAACTTTATCCATTGAAGTAATAGATAAGAGTTAGTGTTCAGACCAAAGATAACCGAATTAAATACTTCAACGGTGTAATAAGTACGTTTGATAGTTTGAGGACGAAATAAAAAAAAAAGGGAGATAATTTGATAGATATTTTCATTTTCAACAAAAAAAAAAACTCTATATATATTTTGAATACTTAGGGAATTGGGTTTGCTTGCACAACCGACTAATTCTTTGAGTTTTGGAGTTAGATGGAGTAAACCCTCCTCAACTGATTAATTCTTAGAATCCTAAAATTAAATTAGGTAAGCATTCCAGTAACTCTGAGAAAATTTAAATTAATAACTATTAAAAAGTAAATTTAAAATTTTATCAATTGAGCTACTACTCAACGGATTATAATCATAACATATCATTCTAATGTATAATTATTATTTTCTTTAAATAAAAAATATTAATTAAATAACAAAACTTACTAAAATATATTTTTATTATTATAAATTTTTCCGAAAAAAAAAATTATATGATAAAGCATTTCTCTTTTAATATATAGCATGGCTTCAAATGCCTGCTCTCTGCTGGCCAAGTGTACTGCACCGCCTCTTTTAGGGTTTGTTTGGAGTAAGAAAAAATGAGATAAATTGAGATAAATTGTGGTTTGGAGAAAGTTCGTAATGCGTGCAGTGAGAGAAAAAAGTTGATGTGATATAAAATTAACAGAGATTTATAGAGATTTTTGGAGATTTTCAGTAAATTTTTTCACACCAAACCGGCCCTAAGATATGCGCACAAAAATGGGTACAGAGATTGAAGATAAAATCAGGTGGTTGAATGTTTCTAAGACCACATTATACATACATTAAAAAAAAAAATGTGTGTGTATATACGTATATGAACTCAGAGGTGACACGCAAGGATGCATACGTCTACCGTACTAACAAAACTTGGTCGTCAGAGTCCACGTTGTCCAACTCTATGGATGTGTGTAAGGTACATATATATATATATATATATATATATAGCTTTTTCTTGGTAACCAGAGCAGCATTTATTAAAATACAAACTTATACATGAAAGGCATAAGTAACACAAATATCAAACAATATTGCTTTCTCTTCTCTGTTTCTCTTGTTGGCGGTACTGTTTAATTTCTCTTCCTCATCCCATTGGTCTCTATTCCAATCAATTCACATCCATGGAGTCTCTCCACACCTCCTTTTGTTGGCTTATCTTCTTTCTCGTCACCATCTCTCTCTTGGGACTCCTACTCTACGCACTGAGGCTCAGGCTTTGGCACTGTAACTGCGAGATTTGTCAAACTTATATGACCTCAAAATGGTCTAGCCAATTCGACAACTTGTGCGATTGGTACACTCATCTCCTCCGAAACTCTCCTACTGGAACCATCCACATACATGTTCTAAACAACGTTATAACAGCTAACCCCAAAAACGTCGAACATATTCTAAAAACAAGGTTCGAGAATTACCCAAAAGGAAAACCCTTCTCTTCAATCCTGGGTGACTTCTTGGGTAAGGGAATCTTCAACGTGGACGGGGAGTTGTGGAGGTTTCAGAGGAAAATAGCGAGTGTCGAGCTTGGAAGAGTTTCAATACGATCCTATGCTATTGATGTAGTCAATTGTGAGATCCAAAACGGGCTAATCCCTCTTTTACTCTCTCTTGCTAGCAAAGAAGAAGAAGAAATATTGGATTTACAAGAAGTGTTCAAGAAATTTGCGTTTGATAGTATTTGCAAATTCTTATTTGGGTTGGAGCCAAATTCTCTAGAGTTGTCGAAATTTGCCATTTTTTTCGACCTAGCTTCCAAATTGTCAGCCGAGAGAGCCATGACTGCTTGGCCGTGGGTGTGGAAGGTAAAAAGGATGTTTAATTTAGGCACCGAGAAGGAGCTAAAACAAGCCATCAAGATGATCAACTTCTTAGCCCAAGACCTTATAAGAAAGAAGCAAAAAATGGGATTCTCCTCCCAAGAAGATCTTCTTTCTCGTTTCATGGTTACCATAAACGATGAAACATACCTACGAGACATCGTGGTGAGCTTTCTCTTGGCTGGCCGCGACACCATGGCCTCCGCCTTGACCAGCCTCTTCTGGTTGCTGGCTCAGAACCCGGAGGTTGAGTCAGCGATTCTGGCTGAGGCCGATCGAGTCGTTGGGGCGAAACAAGAGCTCATCAGCAGCTACAAGCAAATGAGGGAACTTCATTATCTCCGAGCAACGTTGTACGAGAGTTTGAGGTTGTTCCCGCCGATTCAATTCGATTCGAAATTCTGCGTAGACGACGACGTTTTACCCGACGGAACGCCGGTGAAGAGGGCGACGAGGGTGAGTTATCATCCCTACGCGATGGGAAGAATGGAGGAGATCTGGGGTTCGGACTGCTTGGAGTTCAAGCCGGAGAGGTGGTTGAAGGAGGAGGGCGGGGTTTTTGTTGAAGATGGTGATCGGAAGAAGATTAACACTTTTGAGTACCCGGTTTTTCAAGGTGGGATTAGGGTGTGCTTGGGGAAAGAGATGGCTGTGATGGAGCTGGGATGCGTGGCTCTTTCGCTGCTGAAGCAATTCAGCGTCAAACTAGCTGCCGCGGCTGGTGGTGGTGGTGATGGTGCACCGCTGCGGTTCTCGCCTGGTCTCACCGCCACTCTCGCTGGCGGTCTACCGGTCTTGATCAGAGAAAGGAGAAACCGGTAACCCTAGATTTGTTATTGACAATGATTTTTATGTCTATGGATCTTGTGTGCATTGGATTCTAGGTAAGATTTTTATCCAAATGTTACCAACTGTTGGGTGGCTGTTCTTTCTTGTTCTTCTCCTTCTTCTCTCTCTCTCTTTCTCTCTTTTTTTTTTTTATTTTTATTTGGCTTTGTGTATATATGTGTGTTTGTGTGTGTGTATATATATATATATATATGTGCTTCATGAAGACATCATCTGTGCAAAACAATTCAGTATAAATATTAGTGTCTCCAAATGTTAGTATGTGTAATGTCGGAAGAACAAATTAGTGCATAAAATTCTTTTTTTTTTTTTTTTTGGGTAATTAAATTAGTGTATAAAATTTGATTTGTGCTCTTTTTCTTTTAATATATTTTTATTTTTTATGGTTAAGGTACATATTCATGATTTGATTGGGGACCTAGAAGGCTAAAGTTGCTGGCAGCTCATGTTACATATGGGGTTGTTCCTAAATTGAGTTATGAGAAACCCATTGTTTTTCTTTTTTCAGGTGGCTGAAAATTAACCTAACTGTGGGCAAAAACCAATTCCCAGGCGCTGTTGTATATCTGCATTCTGCACCTTTAGTTGCATCACAGTACTGTCAGTACTCAAAATTCTAATGTAGTATTATATCTGTTCTAAGTTCTTTCAAAATTTTAATATATAAGTACACATACAGACACACACATACACACAAATATGCAACCATGAATCGACCACATGCACAGAGCACAGCACATCTGATCTTGTGGTGGTATTTCATTTAGCATATCTCAAACATAACCTAAACATACCCTAATTACCACCCAAAAAAAAAAAAGATACCCTTGGTCGAAGTTCCATTAATTTCCTGACTCATCCCTTATCATTACTATAGAACCTTCCCAAAATTTATTCTGAGTTCTATACGTATTATTAATTGAATATATATATATATATATAACCTTGTATACGACTTGGCCTACATCAACACTACCATGGTAGCGTTTGCATCATAATTTCTAACAAAAAAAAAAATCCCAAGTTTTACTCATTAAGTGTTTGACAAAATACTAAATTTTGTCACTTTTCTCCTTTACTACAATAACTTTTCAATTTAAAAGTTATCAAAAATTACTAAAAATTACTAAAAGTTATCAAAAGTTACTAAAAAAATATCAAAAAATTATTAAAAATTTTATTAAATATCCAAAAGTTACAAAAAGTAATTAAAAATTATTAAAAAATTATTTCTTATTTTACCAAATATGCTAAAAATTACAATTATAATTTTTTAACAAAAAAAACTAAAAATTATTAAAAATTATGCTTCCATGCGCCCTTAGGTGCTTGGAGTGAAGATGAATACAGGCAGAAGCAGAAGGGTCTTCACGTGGGATTTGAAGATTTATATTTGTTGTAATGTAAGAACCTCAAATCATCAAATTAAGAAACAATAATGTAGTTAAAATTAAAAAAAAGTGTAAATATATTTAAATATTATTAAATTTTAATTTAATGTCTTAATCTTGGTGTTACTAAGTTGACATTAACCTAACGTTCTAAATTCAATGCCAATGATATTAAAATTAATGTCAGCGTACTCCCTTTTCTTCACGTGTCCTCTCTGTGATGTACTTCCATATCTGTTTGTTGTGGATTTCCCATTTTGAAAAGTACTCTTAGCCCATCTCTTGGAATCCTGTGTGTCTGTGTCGGTGGCTCAGTACTGTACTGTGGCCACTTTATTCAGAGCTGTGCTAGCGGATACGCACTTTCTTCACAGCGGATACCCCTTGGCCTCGAAGTGCACTTGTGAAGTTATCCATATATATATATATATATATTATAAAAAAAGGGACGTGTCTTTTGAAATTTTATTAATAACCCCTCTAACAGAAGAAATCGTGATTAATTAGGAAGTTTTGATTAATAAAAATTTAATCAAAAAGTATAGTAAAAATATAAAAATTTAACGTAAAAGTAATAAGTAATAAAATTTGATTGAAAAAAAAATATAAAAATTAATAAATTTTAATTAATTTTAATCAATCAAACACTACCTAAATCAAATTAACGTTTACCTTCAACCCCGAGACCATGCATCTTAATTCGACAATGGCATTACCAAGAAAAGCTAGGCAAATGTACCACCGCAATTAGTTTGTGGATGGAAGAATAGCAATTATTTGGTTCTTATGGAACCATGCCTTGTTAAAAATTATCTCAATTTTTTAAAATTATTTATACGTCCTTTTAATTTTAAAATTTTTCATGATCTTCTTATAATTAAGTTATTTAAGTAAGTTACTTGAATTAGTTAAAATTTTTTATAAATATTTTACTAAAAATTTCAAGATTTGTAAATATTTCTAAATTGTTCTATCATTAACTTATAAACTAGTATAAATAAGTTATCTTGGGTTTCATTTATAATAAGTAAGAGTGAAAAGTTTTGAAGAAAATAAAGTGTGAGATATGACTCTAACATAGTTTGTAAGAGACAATTTTAGCTTAGCGCTTAGTGTGTGAGAATCGTAGAGTGTAAAGTGTAAAATTCATTTTTGAGGGTAACGTATAAGTGTGAAAGTGCATACTAATATTATTTGTTTAAAAGTTTACCCAACTAAAGTTCTTGTATAAAAATTTACTTGACTAAAATTCTTATTTATTTAAATATGAACACTTTCACTCAACATGCTCTAGATTTATCGGAATCATATTTAGAAGTAGACATTTTAAGTCAGCTCAATTAAATTCATTTAAATTTGTCTTATTTTCGTACTTAAAATTTAGGTTATAGGCTCGAGCCAATCCATATTTACTAGAAATATTAAAAAAATATTTTGCTATACATTTTATGTATTTTATATACTATTTTGTTCATCTTTTAAAATATGTGCTTCAGAAACATTAAATAATTATTTTCTTGAGTAGAGGCCTAATTAGAACCATCTAAGGAAGAAAATAAACAAGAAAAACAAAAGAAAGCGGGAAAGAGAGACAGTCATAGTAATAAATTGATTTTTTTCCTTTCTCTGTCTCTCTCTCTCTCTCTTTTTTTTTTTTTTTTTTGAACCTTTCTTCTCTTGGCTGGAGAGGAATATGAACATTTACTGTGAGTCATATATTTAACTCCTAATCATTAGGATGATTCGATGGCTAAGATTTAAACATATGACGTGATCCCTTTGTTGGTAGTAGGAAACTATGGATTTTCAGACCAAGAATTTATAATTAATTGTTATTAAAATAAAAAATATTGACAAAGAAACAACGGGAATAAAAGTAAAATTTCTTAAGTAATAAGATAAAACACAATGGAATCTGGCTTAATTAATTTAATCTTTTAAATTAGTGGATTGGAACCATTGTGCACGCCTCCGTCTGTTGTTTCGGTAAGGTCATGTGCGCGTTTGGAATGTTAAATATGATAGAAAATTTTCTAACTTTCGTCAATTCTTTTTAATTTTTTCTACATTAAAATTTTTTTACTTTTTTTTTATTTTTTTCAATTTTTATCAACTTCTTTCAATTTTTCCAAACTTTTCAAAAAATATGTCAGATGTGTAACAATTCAAAATTTATTTATTTTTATTTTTATTTTTTTTGCCAAAAATTGACACTCAAAATAACCGGGTACGTAATGTAGACATTAAGAAGATATATTTATATATATATAATATAAAAAATTTAAAAAAATTGTGTGATTTGCAAGTGTGTGTAATTAAGGTAAATTTAGCCTCTGTTTGATTGATCAAAAATTACTTAAACTTATAAAAAGGTACAAAAGTTATAAATATTTATTTATTTTTACTAATTTTTATCATTTTTGTTTTCTATATATTTACTTTCAAAATTTAAATTTTATAAATTTTTGTAAAAAATTATAAAAAAACTATAAAAATTTATCTACTTTTTTATAAATTTTTAAGAATTTATCAATTTTTTTAAACAATTTTTGTCTAGAACTATTGGAATAACTTACTTTTTACCAATCCAAATAATTTTTTTTTCTATGAATTTTGATTAATCATTCAAACAAAAACAATTTACACAATCTACTCTTTTCAATTTTTTATACTTGTTCGTCATTCAAGCGATCTCTCGCTGATTCTATTTTATGCTTAAAAAAATAAAAAGAACAGGGGGGAGAGAGAGAGAGAGAGAGACACACAGAGAACAAACAAGAAGCGGAAGTACCGGGAAGATCGGCAAACCCAAAGCTTCAAAGTCATGAAACGTACTTATTTTTTGTATTGTCAAGGCGGCTTTTTGCAGGACTTGATGCACCATTGACATGTCCAAGAAGAAGCTTATCATAATTACAGTTGCATCAGTGGATAAGGGTGTGTTTGCTTGATTATGGAAAAGTTGATCTTTGATTTTTATTTTTTTCAAATTTTGTATGCAATTTTTATCAAAATGTGATTTTTTTATAAAAATTATAACTTTTAAATGTATTATTTGCATTTGTAAGGGGAAAAAAATAGCAAAAAAGTTACATTCGTAAAAAGAATCCGTTTGAATAAAAAAATAACTAAAAAGTTAAATTTTTTAACTTTTATTTAAATGAACATAAATTATTTAATTTTTTTCTTTTGCAAATACTATTAATATACTTAAAAGTTATAACTTTTAAAAGAAAAATAAAATTTTAGTTAAAAAAAAACATATAAAACAAAAAAGAAACTACCAAAAAAAATGTAAAGTACTTTGTTGTAGCCAAAGAAAGGCTTAATCAATGATTTGATGAATAAAAAAAAAAAAGAAGAAGAAGAAAGAAAATGAAAGGGAAAAAAAAGGTAAGGAGAAAAAAAAGAAAATATATAAATAAACATAAAAGTCCAAAGGTTTTGTTAGTGCTTGTCAAAAATGAAAATAGAAAAGAAAAAAAAGGAGGAAAAAGTTAAAAAAAAAAAAAACATAGAAGTCCAAGACTTTTATTAGTGCTGGTGGCGAATAACGTTTTGTTAGTCATTAATTTGCGCTGGTCTTACTTGGACCCTGTATAAATTAACAGTCCAAATGCATCAGTAATTGAATTTGTAACAGAGGCTATAGGGATTGAAAAATATAAATAAACTAATTTTTTTAATTTAATTGTTTCAAAAAAATTTAAATCTCTCTTTTTTCCTTCTCTTTTTCGTTTTCATTACAAACAAAATGTACTCTTAAATTTCTCTCTCTCTCTCTCTTTTTCATTGACTAATCATCTTTCATTCAAGAGCAGGCTAAACAAAGGATTTATCCATAGGGTTTTGCCTAATAACCTATTTAACAAGAAGCAAACTTATACCAAGAGACTTAGTAACGTGTAAGAAGAAATTAATACAAGAAGTCGTAGATATACTTCTTGATAATAGAATCTCTGCGCAACCAATAAAGGACAGTCATAATAATATTTACGAGTCACTTTTAGATATAATTGAAGGTAAAGAAGGAAGATTTCCTAAGACTCTGCTTGACAAACGGATTAATTATTCATGATATTCCATCATTGTCATGAGTCCAATCGAAAAATCATTTTCTTGAAAATTTCCTAAATAGGTCAATTGAAGTCATCAATTTGAATTTGGTATTCAAAGTGAAGTCTTTTGTATTGAAGTCACCAATGTGAATAGCATTATCAGTTCACTTGCACCAAACTTCATCTATTTCTTAAATTCGTTATTGAAAATGACAAATTTAAACTTTATCTATTAGAAGTCATTTTTTTATTATAACTGACTTTAAATTTACTTGCGCCATTCCTTTATCTATTTTTCAAATATATGTTATTACAAATATGAATTTTTGCTATGAATAAATTATCAAGATTCACGATTTTAGTTTATCTATTTTTTGAATCTGTTATTACAAATGACAACTACAATTTAGATTGACCACTTTACTAAGTGAGCTATTCAAAGAAATTATTTTTTGACTAACTTATTTAAAAAATTATTGATTTTAAATAAATGTTTTAGACAAATCTCTCGACTTACCCATGCAATTAAGTGGTTAATTAACGTCACCGGCTTTAACAGAGTACACGGGATATTAAACTGTTTCAGGAATTTTTTAATTTATATATTTTAGTAAGATTATCTCAATTTGCTTGTTACCATCCCTACTTGAGCTAAAATTATCATTAAGAAAATAATAAATTACTTAGGCTATGTTTGAAATATAAATTTATAAAGAAAAATGTTAAAAAATATTAAGAAAGTATAATGAAATGAAAAATTAAAATTTATTACCTTTTTTTAGTTGAATTAAAAAAATAAAAACATAATTAATAATTATTTATTAAAAATATTAATTTTTAATCAAATAAAAATAATACATATTAATAATTTTATTTTTCTTTCACTTTACTTTCTAACCACACATCCATCCTAGCATATCACTCAAGTATAATAACACATGTTAGCGAGCTCAAGTATTTTCATTGCTCATCAAGACAAGTTATGTGGTGTTAACCTCTCTCAAACTCAAGAAATTTATAGAGAATTTTCAATATATTTTCACTCCAAATTTTTATTTTCCTTAAATAGTCTCTAAACATAATAGAATGTCAAGAAGCCCTGTTATATCAGACTTGTCAATTGTTGGATTCACAAACTTTTGTTCTAAATCGTTCGATTTGAATCCAACAACTCACACAACCGAATTGATGGGAATATAATCTTCCTTCTTTTGACGTAATTTTATAAAAAAGTAGGGCGATTGTTTGTGGGAATTATGAAAGGATTTGGCCTCACGATTATTAAAATTAATAAAAAAATTAAAATATAAATAATTATCTTCTTATATTAAAATTATTGTAACTATTGTGGATATATATATTTTGACGATTTAACAATTTTGGCCCCCCGTTAACATTTTTGACTACAACCCTGCAGAGAAGTTGTGCACTATAAATATAAGAAAAATTGTAAGTTTGCAATAATCCAATTTTGTTTCACTCTAAAGATATTCCGACATGATGAGATCCTGAAACAGATGAAATGGAAAGAATGTCTTCACATACTTTACACACAGTCCAATATATATATGTATATATCTTGAAAGTCGTAAAAGCACGTGATTAAATGGCTGAGCAAGCTAACGCCCAGGCCAGATGCCCATACTAATGTGTGTGTGTATATATACACTGCATAATGTGTGGTGTTCAATTTTGCTCGCTTAAGAAAAAAAAAATATTTTTAACCCAATATCAATCAATTGCATCCATCCAAGAAAAAGAGAAAAAAAACATTAATTCAATATTAATTTTACCTATCCAATAAGAAAATAAATTTTATTCCGATACATATCAATATAATTGTATCCAATACACTCAATATAACATAGGCTCCATTTAGGAGGACACCAAGCTTTGAAAAATGATAAGAAATATTAAAAAATTTTAAAATTTATTCACTTTTTTTTTACTAAATAAATTACGAATTCAAAATTTATCTCATTTTATCTCACTTTTTATCACTCCTAACGCATTCTAAAAAATATCTAATTCTCTCTCTCTCTCTCCCTCTCTCTCCCCCTTTTCTATCCAACCACAGTCAACTCCTTTTTTTATTCTTCCCACAAAACCCAACTCATAATTTGTGTAATTGCGTGTCTTTGGGCGTATTTGAAATAATAAAAAATGAGATAAAATAAGATAAATTATAAATTTGTAATTCGTACAGTAATATAAAATATAATTAATTTTTAGAAATTTTTAAAATATTAAAAAAATTTTAAATATTTATAACAAATCAAACGAAACCTTCCTATTGTGCCCATTCACCTATAATTTTCTAGCTCTTGACTGAATGCCTTCTCCATCGTAACAACTTCTTCACTCAAGAAACTTGAGCCGTAAAACTACGGAGGCGTCATTGCATTCCCTCGAAGATCGGTCAAGCATACAATTAGCAGCAACCATCCGGACCAGGGAGGAAGGAGCCAGGGCACTGGAGGGTGCCTATGGCCCTCTTTAATTTGAAAAAGTCCTATTTGTGCCCATAAATTTTTGAGGATAAATTGATTTTTGATTTTTTTTTAATCTTATTTTTCTCTTTTACAACTTTTATCACCAAATTTTATTTTTTTTAAGTTATATTTTTTTAGATGTGTTAATCGTATTTAAAAAAATTTAAAAATTTTACATTTGATTTAAAATGAGTTAAAAAAATTATCGCAAATAATAAGCGAGTAACAAATATTTTTGGTTTCAACCGTGCAACATAAAAGGTATATAAAAAGATTATATAAAAATATTTTAAATTTAAAACGAATCCGTCAACTTAGTCTATGAATCTATTCTACCATCGACAAATTATTAGAAATTTAGACAGAATAGGAATTATAAATCTTTTTTTCTCAATGTATAATGATGGGCCACGAAGCTAGACTAGAAGGAGTCGCGGATAAAATTTGTGTTATATATAGTAATATTTTTCATATTCAAATTGAATTCAAACTTTCCTATTTGTTAAAAAAAAGGAGGGGTCAGCATATTGTCTAATCTCATTCCTCTTCTATTATTTGATCCGAATACTAACATCATCCACACAAACTTCTTGTTAAATTAACATATAGCCAAGCTAATGTATGTTTTGCAATGAAAATCAAGAAAGCTTTCAGGTGCTTTTAACGTAGAGGTCTTAATGTCGAAGAGAAAGGCAATGATACCTTATGGTGGTTTTTAGTTATCATACCCAAAAATGGACTTCTTTATTTAAATTGCGTGATTCTTTATTTAAAATGCATAACATACACGTATTCTATTTACAGTTATTAAGATTGAAATTAAAGTTCTAAGAAATAGGATCTAACACGACTTTAATAATAAAGAAATAACTGTGATGACTTTAATTCTCAATTACGGTAAAAATTGATTTTGTCTAAATCATGATAGTCGATCTCAATTGGATCAACATAAAGAAAAGCCTAAAAATCGGACTGGGTGACTCCCAACACAAATTTTAAACACGAAAAAATTATTTTGACACCTAATATTTAATTTCCTTATAATAATCCACATATTAATGATTTATATTTATTAATGTGGTTGAGAAATTAATTTAATTTAGATTGCGAAAGTTATTAGTACTCAAACTTGCAGGCTTTGAATTACCATTTTTTATACATGAACATTATGAACTTAGAAACTTCATCTGGTTAAACTGTTTTATTTATTTATTTATTTATTTATTTATTATTATTATTGACTTGACATCTCATACACTGAGTCTTTAGCTCACCCATCATTCTTAACATTCTTTACTTTTTTTTCCAAGTGAGATGAAAGAATACTAGATATTGAGTTTTGATTTAATTCAAACCCATCATAAGTCGGTTACATTTTACAGAAATATTTTAATCATTTATTTTCAATTTGAGAACTTAAAAGGCAGTGTTCTTGCATAAATTTTAAGGCCTATTATTGTAATAAACTAACTGATTAATTTTATTTGAAAAATTATACGTTAACATTAAGATTTTATTTTAATTTTTTTATTAAAAATGTTATTTTGGATTTTTTTTAGTTTACATTCACCATGGATTGAAGTAATATGATTAACGAGCGATCCCATGTTTAAGGGAAGCGTGACAGCTATAATAATACCATTTTGGCGCATCATTTTTGCCCCTATTTTTTGATAAAAATTTCCAGTAAAATAGTTTTCCCCGTAAACTAAATTCAGTTAACCAAAAAGGGAAGTACCCCTAATTTCTTTCACCGATGAACAAGCAATCAAGGCAATAAAATAAGCGATTCATTCACGCACATATATATATATTAATCATCAAACTTACTTTCTGGATTGAAATCATTCAGAGCAAAAGACCAAAAGGGCCGGTCTGCTCACTACTTTCCTACACTAGTCCCAAGTATAAATAGGCATGTAACAAAGTTACACCAACGAAAGATTAGAATACAAACCTATAATCACGATTCAAAGCAACCTCTTCGAAATCTAATTGTAGATGTTACTCAAAATGGGATTATGGGTTCTCGAAGTTGAAATACAACTTTGAGAGTTCGAAATTGCATTTTCAACTTTTGAATCCTTATGAAAATTCATCTAATGATTAAGGTTAAATCATTTCCATTCATCTGATGAACTTCCATAAGAATTTAAATGTTGAAAATGCAACTTTAACTCTTAAAATGCTGGGTGTTCTAATTAGAACTCTCCTAGACACAAAAGCATAATATTCTCGCAAAATCACAGAATGATTGTCATCAAACTCAAAGACTATGATTGTACATTTAACATCCGACCTTTAGAAAAAAAAAGAGGAGGCAAAGAAAGACGAGCGCCAACTTTGAATCTAGTTCCTTTATGGTTAACTTGAAGTAATGTTCAATCTTGAAGGAGCAGGTTAGCAATGATAAAGAAGTACAGGGAAGAGCTGGTTTTTTACCTACCAAATAGTAGCTTGGCTCAACAATGCATCTGGAATTGGCGGCAATGCAAGGTCTTTAGCTTTGTGAGTTCCTTCCTCCTCTTCCGGGCCTCTGCTGCCGCGTCAGCCTCCGTATTAATCCCAGTCGAGCAGAGTATCACATCTTTTTCAGTTTTTGGTAAAGCATTCACAGCATGGCTACTAGTAGAAGAAAATGCTTGATCATTGGGAGAGTGATTTGGTTGGTGGCAAGTTTCTGGTTTAACAGTTGACATGCGCCTAATAGAACTTATTGGTGAAGACACAAGGACGAATCCTTCAGATGGAATAGTTTTTGGAGATGAACTGATACCTGATTGCTTGCATCTGGCAGTTCCATTTCGTTCATTGTTCGGGTCAGAGGAGGGCCTCATATGAATGCCATTCCCATGACCAGGAAGGGGGAAGAACCAAGGACAAGGCACAACATACAAGGGAGTTCCGGGACCAGTAATCTTTGGGGGATTTTTTTGTCCATGAAACGAATTGACTTTCGACGGAAGAAAAAAGGCATTTTGTGACCCATGCTGTAATTGCATTGGATTTGAAGATTGAATGATAGGAGACCACAGAAATGGTGAAAATTGAGGCTGATTGTATAATAGCAATGGATGATTGGTTGATGAAGTAGGCATCTCGGCACTGGTAGTGCCTGACTTGGAATCTTCTTGAATTTCTTCGACTTCGGTCATTTTTGTCTCAGCCATCTGTAAAGTAGGAGAAGAATATAAGATGAGACTCTAGAACATGACAGCATCTCTTCATTTCCAAATTTCCAATCATGTCTTACTTGTGCTTTTAAGCATTCATTTGTTCTCTTCAAGTTGTCATACTCTTCAAGAGCCAACTCCTTCTCCTACTCAATGGAATTACCACAAAAAATAAAAAATTAAATTAATTAATTAATGAAAACAGTACAGACCAGCACACTAGCATTATTTATCAATTCAACTCAACAAAGCCTTGGCTTGGCTAATGACAATCATGTTAGCATTAAGAAATCAAAGAACTATTGTGTGGAACAAAATATGTGGAATGTATTGTAGAACCAGAAATTCTACGACTGAGCAAGAATAATTTGGTACTACTGCAAACCATATGACTTCCATGGAAGTAGAACAACTCCACATGACGCACAGCAACACCAAAAACATTTTACCAAACACTACCTACCCTCTTCAAATTCTCATTCTCCAGTGCAAGGCTGGCAGCTTTTCTGTTCATCTCTTCATACATGGCCTAAAACAGAAAGGAAGGTGATAAGATCAATGGTATTAACTGAGGATACATCTGCAGATCACCAAATCATAGAAACACAAAATATATCTTCACGACTGCATTTTATAAATTCGATATTTCATAACAAAATATAGTAGGGATTTTGTATAAATTCAATATTTCATAACAAAACATAATAGGGATTTTAGAATTTTAGGGGTTTCTGCCACTCGTATATATATAGTAGATGTGAACGCACACACACCATGTGTGTGGTTTTTTTTTTTTCTTTTTTTAGTAAATATATTTTTTTTAATTTTAAATAAATTACCAAACAAATTTAAAATATAAAATATTGAAACACCTATAAAATATTAGATAGTTCTAATGGAGTTTAAGTAAATAATTTGTAATCAAGTGAAATCTAAAAAGGATAAAAAAATATATACATATATAAAGATAGTAGGTGGTTAAAAAGGACATTTAAGGAATATGAAAAATACAAAATTAAATTTATTTAACTAAGTGATAGTTACTAAAAAAATTCTTTTGATCTATGTTAAAAAATCTTTTGATCCATGTAAGACTTAGACACACAATTTTTCTTTTTTTTTTTTTGGTTTAATCACTAACTCACTTGAATACTTAGAATACAACTCATACAAATAAACAAAACAATTTTTCTTTTTTTTTTTTTTGGTTTAATCACTAACTCACTTGAATACTTAGAATATATTCATACAAATAAACAAACTGTACGCCTATTTACATTTTTTCACTTTCTTAACGGATGGTGGAGATTGATTTGATCAAACGACTCTAGAATCATCTACAAAAATATCTAAGATATTTATAATATTCATAAAGATTTCTAATATTCTCTATAATATTCAACACACTTTCTATAAACTCTCATAAGTTCTAGAATATTCTAATTTATAATATTTACAATACTCTAAAATATTCGAGACACTTCTTAAAAATTCTCTTAGCTGCTTAAATATTGAAAAGAAACATAGAATATTCCAGACTATTCTAAAATGTATTTTATTATTTTTTATTTTCTATCAAGCATGTTTTTAAGAAAGTATTCTCTAAATTAAATATATTTTTATTTATTTTATTTTTTTACAAAAAATACATAAAATATGTGAAAAATGACCAAATTACAATTTGATTGTTCTTTAAGAAGAAAAAGAAAAAAAAATAAGAGAAATAAAAGGGAAAGTTAAAAAAAAAAAAAAAAAACTAAGATTCCTTGATTTATACTTTTTTTTATTTGCCCCGAATCCAAAAAATCAAGCATGAAAGTGGAAGGAAATTTTATGTCTTTCAATTAGGGGTTTAAAAAGTAAAATAATATAGTGGTTAAAAATTTAGAATTTGTAAAATGACATAATTAAGGGTAATTTTAGAAGTTATTTGATTTAATATTTAAATTAGATGGATAGATATGGATATATACTTTGATGTGCAATAAGATTGTATAACCCATCTTTTTGGTGGAATCAAATGTTTACACAAACTAATTCATAAGATGATCTTCTTTATACCGAAATAGATAGGAAATACCCTTACTTTCCTAACTAACTTGCATATATGTATTTGATTTGGAGTTATTTTTGTCAATATAAAAAGCATAAGGATGACTATAAAATAGGAAAGTATACATTATTTTTTTTTTTTTTAAATTTGAACATGAGAACTGAATTTTTAAATTTGAAATTTTTTAATGTTAATTTTTGAATTTGAAAATATTATAAATTAACTATTATATCCTTATTTTTAAAACTAACACGTGTATATATGTATAGTTTTTATCCTTATTTTTTAAAACTAACACGTGTATATTTAGTTTTTATCCTTACTTTTTAAAACTAACACGTGTATATGTATTTAGTTTTGGTGATATTTTTGTCTATTTAAAAAATAGGAGCTTCACCAAAAAAAAAAATCATGAAAAAAAAGGTTTCACCAAATTCTGGTGTTTCTTTTATAAGATTGTAGATATATGTCTTAAATCATATATTTGAAGGAAAAAATGATAAAATATTAGATATGCCATGTGACATGTCAAACACATTTCAAATTATCTGAGGAGTTGTGTCCGATACATGTCAATAAAGATACACACCCAATTCGAAGTGTCCTGCATTTGTGATTCATAGTCCATGATAGATGAAACCCAAAGCCAATTCTTTATAATCTTGGCCTAATTTTCCATTGGTAGTTGAATTCTAGCAAAATTGCTATGAAAGATCATGTCAGTTAGGAACCTAAACCACGAGGAAACATCTTCTTAACACTCATTTCAGAAATATCCTATGCCAATGTCCAAGTACCTTGCATGATTGCATATATGATGCTATAGTATTCAAAACTCATTCTACAAATGGCTAGATTACTTTTTCATTCCCCATGACTGTACAAATAAATTATGGGCAGGAAATGAACTTTGTAAACCATCACATCACTGGAAAAACTAAGATATAACATGACGATACCAATCCATATAATGATATACAGTAGGATACATAAGATAAGACACTTAGCAAACTATTTGAAAAGATTAGCACTATATACAGTTACGGCCTCACATAGCAAGCATAGGTAATTAGTGCCACAATAGTCCTCCCTGCGACACCTCCCCTTGGTGGTGCTTGGTCGGTGCCTTCCAACCACCGCTGAACCCTCATCGTAGGAGAACCCCACGACAACCTCCTTCAGACTCCCAACACAACTCCAATAAAAGAGTATGTTACTCTCCCAATTACAAGCAAGGCTTAGGGGCCTCTACGAGGAACCGCTTACCCATGAGAACCATCGAGCCAAGCTATTTGGTGGCTAGAGGTAAGGTATCCATCAAAACTCCCTCGACCAGCCTAGAAGAGAGAGGTGCTACTGGGCAAACACAACCAAAACGTGCTCCTTCGTATATGTTAAAGCATCCAACTCAAAACCAATTAGTGATGAGTGGAGAGACTCATTAGAATCTTATAGTGGTTCGAGAGGCTTGATTTTATCAACGTGGAATATATTCCAACATGCCCTCTCACATGCAACCCCCGCTCGCATGTAGAGAGCCAAACTAGCCAACCAAGTATGAGAAGTGCACAATCTAGAGATTAAGAAGCAAAAGGTGGATGAAACCTCCTATACCCAGCTCTAATATTATGTTAAACTATCTAACTCAAAACTAATTAGCAATAAGTGAAAAGACCATTAATATCTTATAGTGGTTTGAGGGTTTGACCTTTATATATTCCAACATTATAGTACATCCACTATCTTTGTACCTCCCAACCATTCAAAGACGTCACCACTATCTAGTCAGACTGTCCTCCCACTAACGTTGGTCAATCCATGCAAAGTTAGCCACATGTGCTAGGGATAACTATCCTAACGTGTGGAGGTTAACCTCCTTTCCTAATCCATCACTACAAATACCCCCTTCATCTTCTTTACAAGGCATTCGAACCCCCCACCACAACCGAAACACTATTTTGGTGTGTGCTCTCTCTCGCTCCATGCCTCCCTACATCTCACCCTACTCGCTTCCTCTGAATCTTGTTATTAACGACGACCCACATTGTTCTCAGATGATCGAAATTTCAATCACAGGGTCGATCACCACAAGAAGAAAGGACTACATCCTATATCCTTATTGAGTGTTCAAACATGATAGGAAAAAGATGCCATTGTGTACATGCTTCCTAAAGCAACAATAGTCTTGGCCCTAAATCAAAAGCACATTCGATATTCATAATTTGTTCTTGTTGTCCACTAGCCTTCAAACTATACCATCTAGTAAAGCAGTTCCTCTTTTCTTTTCTCCCCCCGCCCCCCTCCCCCCTTAAATTGAGCATGATACCACTAGGACATTGTTGATTAAAATCTAGATCTGAACATGTGCAATTTGCAGGGAATTTAATTTTAAATACAATATTTTGATGATACAATCTCTCAAAGCCTGCGACAAGCCTATAGTTTGTTCGTCAAGTGTTTGTCTTCAACGTGTGGCAACTTTTGTTGCCCATTGGATCCTCATCCGATCACACTTCGACAATGTTTCGCTCTCACCTTCCTACGTCATTCCAACCACATTCCAACGTTATACTTCCAGTGACATTTAGCCACCCTTTGCCGTTATTCCCATAACTCTGTGACCTTATTCTAGGATCATTCCAGTTGCTCTCTAGTGTCATTCCGATGCTATTTCAGCATCGTTCTGGCCATATTCAAGCATTGTTATGGCGGCTTCTGGCCATATTCAAGCATTGTTATGGCGGCATTCTAGCCACCCTCCAGCATCATTTTGACAATTTTTTATGGCATTCCAGTGTCATTTCAGCCACATTCAGTTAGCACTCTAGTCACATTACAGCATTATTCTAACTGCACTCTAGCACCATTTCGATCTCTCTCCAACAGCAATTTGGCGATACTCTGACTACTCATCAGGTCCTCGTGTCTGTATTAAAACCATTCCACCAAAGTTCTTATTGGTAGGAAGTCTACCCAGGTGGGTGGCAAGAATTTTCAACCCACCACCGGATAAACAGCCGAAATGGTTGATGTCAGTGGCCACCAGATTTGATTTATGTCTCGTTTAGTTGTGTATAAATAGAAGGTGAGGTAGAGGTTTTTTTTTTTTTTTTTTTTTTTTTTTGAAGTGTGGTGTGGGAATCACCCTCCTGACTGTAGCCAAAAATATGGGGAAAGAGCCTGAGCACCCAGGGATGTAGTTGGGGTTGTGGGCAGAAACAGAGGTGAGAGGAGAGCTGAAGAAGGTGAGTTGAGTGAAATGGTTGTATCTCCTCCTCTATATATTTGTCCTTACTATAGTAAAATTCTCGAATAACCAGTTGTGGATGTAAGCAGTTGGCCAAATCATGGAAAATTGGTTTGTGTTGTACGTTATAATTTTTCTGGATCCTAACGCTTGTCTTTATTGAGATATTAAGAACCCAAACTAGGGTGTTTCAAGTTTTCCAACAAATATTAAACACCAGAAGTGATTCTCAATCATCAAAAAATAAACAACAACGTCAACTGTAGATGATTGTAATTAATCAACTCCTCCAGATTCAAAGGAGTCATCCGGAGTTGACATATTTTTTGTTGCAATACAACAACCAATATGCTACCATCCACTAGCCAACTTAATTTTAAGTCTTACTATTGTCTAGCAACCAAACTCATTACAATTTTGCAATTGTTCGTCAATCAATTTCATGCATGGGTTAAATTTATGTGAGATTGTGACTAACACACTAACAATAATGATGACTTAGGGAAACGAGGGCACATAAGACATGACAAGAAGAAATTAATGATCAATTCAAAAATCATAAAACACATGCCCATTACAGAAAATTAATTGAGATAACAAAGCAAAAGTGAGGAACTGTCCAGGAAACAAAATACACAACTCCGCAAACCCGATGAAGCTAAGAAGATGAAGCTGAAGTCTTAAGAACAGCCCTATGCAGGGGTGAACCTACGATTTCCAGTCAATGGGCGAAAATTGCCTATATTTAATTGATCAGGAGAAAGGATATTTTTATATAAAATTAGTTTTTTTGGGTAATTACAGTAATGTAATAAAATTTGAGGGAGAGAATTGTGGAAAAACTCAAATTTATTTAACTTTTGCCACCCCTATACATGTGCGCCTCACTAGTGAAGAGGGGGTTGTGAGTGAGCAATGGAAGCAAAGTACTAAGGGAATTTTTGTATAACTGGAAAGCAATAAGGAGTCTTAGATGCAATTTCTAAGGAAGGGGGTTGGTTGCCCCCACAAGCCACAACATGGATTTCCCATGACACTATGCAGTATTGGATCGATAGAATAGAAATTCACCTGCCTACGACGAATTGTCTTCCTGGCTGACTCTCTGTTTGCTAATACCCTGCGTATTCTTCGTGCTTCCTTCTCTTCCTAATCAAGATAAATTATATTAGACATAACGAGCAATAAAAATAAAATTTATAGAAGAAATCGAAACTTTTGTACCTCAGTCAAAGTTTTTATATTGTTGCCACTAAAAAATTCATAACTCGTGCTAGACATTGGACTTGGCTTAGGCAATTCGGTATCTTGCTCAACTTTCACACTTTTCATCATGGCACTATGCGTCTTTTCACATTGCTGGTGAACATAATGATAGAATCAAAACATCTCTCTAAATCCCCCACAAAATAGAACCATTTGGTGAAAGCGCATCTTTGACATAATTACTAACAGGCTAACTTCTACGAAACATTCACCTTTGTAGTGAATACTAATTGTGTTGTATGCTAAACGATCCATGCTCAATAAGTAGCAAAACAAACAAGGAACTTCAGATTATCTGCGGACAAGATATATTGAAATCTCCCATGTTGCCCTCAACTGTGGGCAAGTGGTTCTAAGATTTCATGAAATATAAACAAAGAACAAAAGCACAAAAGGAGCCAATTGTACATCAAGAGAACATTAAATTAGTCAGTCAATGCAATAAACAATATAAATTTTTTATAAACATTGGATTTAGGGTTAATTGCCTTTATATTCCTGTACTTAAGGTGAAAATCTCTTGTACACTTGAACTTAAAAAATTTATCTTTACACCCCTCATACTTCAAATTAAAGTGAAACTATTAAACAATCCGTCAAATATAATGGGTTTAATTCTTAGTAACTTTAAAGGCTGCAGTTACACCCCCTGTAGTTTACATTATTTACACTTACATCTCTTGATTCTGTTTGATTTTCAATGGGTATTTTTATCTTTTCACTTAAAAATTTAACACCATTTATAGTTTCACTTTAGTCTCAAGTACGAGGGATTTAAAGGTTGGTTTTTTAAGTTCAGGGAGTATAATTGATTTTCACCTTAAGTGTAGGGGATAAAAAGGTAATTATCCCTTGGATTTATGATGCCATTAAGAAACCTATAAAAAGAGATATAACTGTGAACTGGCACAAACTAGAAATAGGGAAACTTGAAAATGCTCCTCTTGTTTGACCAAGATTAGTAGTTTTCATAAGCATAAAACAAGGTTTGAAGAAGCTAAATTTTTTAAGCTGTGAATCATGGCATACATTGAACTAATGTTGTAGTAGAATTCATTCATTCATTTATTTATTTATTCTTTTTTGGAAGGCTAAAGTCCCATACAAACTTAAAATTTTTGTTTGGCTGGCTTACAAAAAGATAAACCTTTGACATGCTTCAAAAAAGAAGACTCGTGTTACTACACCCAGGCTGGTGTACTACATGCAAATGCTGTGAGAAGTGTTGACCACCTTTTTCTAGACTGCTTTTGGCTTCAAAATTGATGCAATTCTTTATGGGGGACGAATAAAGGGTTTTCCTCCAATTAGTGTTGCACATGATAACTATAAAGTTTTGACACCTCGGTTCAGGATGGAAAGCAAAAACTTTATGGGGATGTGTTGCGTTCATGGTGTTGTGGATGATATGGACGAAAGAGATTCTAGTTTTCAATGATTCCAGCAATGATTAGGATTACATGTAGTATGGGCTCTGCTTCTCTTTGGGCCTTAATCACTCCAGAGTTCAAAAGAACAACATTTTCTCGTCAAGCACAGTTCAGAGGTGGTTGTTCATACTCTTAGGATCTCATTTTCTCGATTCTTTGTTTTCATTTTTCTTATTTCGTTTTCACTGTATCTGTGACCTTCTTGCCCTATAATTCTTTTTTTTTTTTCTTCTCAACATTTTCATTTTCAATAATATGTCGCTTATCTAAATAGATTAAAAAAAGTAGAATCTCTTATTAAATAAAATCCAGTTACATTAATTTGAACCACTATTTATATGGACATAGAACTTCAAAACTTAACCCAAGACCTAAATTGCTGGTTGGAATTTTTTGAATACGTTATTTAGTCATCTACAAACTCCAGTAACATTAATAAAAGATGTAACAGTAAAACATTTTGATAGTTGCAGGTGTTGCATCTTACAGTAATTTTTGGAATTTTCAGCAGGCAAAGCATTAATCACATGAGTTATTGGTCAAAAACTGAGCCCAAAAAGTAGGCAAATAGTAACATAAGAAACAACTAAATTTGAATTTGTTCTATTTAGAAAACCCCGGTTATGCAGGATAGTACAGCCTTACACTAGTTGAGGAAGTCACCTATGGTAAGTAACGTATGGCAAATATATAAAGGCATAGCAAACTATATAAGCAGCCTTTACAAGTGGGAAAGAACAACTTACAAGCCACCACATCAATACAAGTAGGTGACCTTCTTTAAGCAACCACCTCACTGACAAGCGACTAACAACCTCCACCTCCAAAAGAGGTCATCTTAAGGCTAAGGAAAATTCAATTACAATAATGCAGCTAAGAAATCACAAATACATGTTTGCCTAAACCTTGAAAACTAATGAACCATAAAACTACAAAATAAAAGAAACTAGCTCCTTAAATCCAAATATTATTTCCCTTGCAATGCATGATAAACCACCCTTCCCTCTCGGACTAAGCTCAAATCTTGATCACCTCAAAGCCTCGGTAGAAAATATCTTTAGAACTGTTTTAAAAATCTAAAACATGGCGATTAGTTTAGGAAATTAGAATCAATCATAGTTTCCCAATTGAGACCCAATTCTTCCAATTTGAATTTTGATATCATATATAGAATAACCTTAAATCTTTAGTAGAGATGGAAAGGGAAAGGGATGGAAGTCGTAATGGTGACACCACTACTACATTTTTTCCTTTAGAATTCACAGATCTTTTGTGGCTCGAATTAAAAACATATGGCTTGGCATGAGTTTTCAAATAAAGAGGATCACATCCTGAATGCAATATTTTAAACTGCTGATCCAAACTCAAATACAAACCCAATTCCTTGAAGCAAATATGCCTGAAATATTTACTGTGTTCTTGTCCATCTCTATCTATAGAAGGAAGTCAAAAAAATAATACATGGAACGGTATTTTAGGCACTAAGACAAACACAGCCCTGCAGAACCAAAAAGAAAAAGAAAAGAAAACAAGCAAAATGTCATAATGTAATACATTTAAAACAACATCACATCTGTAGTAGAACAAGGAAGTTCAAATTTAATTATATCAACGTAAAGCTAAATCTTCCCCTAAAATGTTACCTTGCTCTATAAAAAAGGTAAATAAATCGTCTATACTAATATATAAAAGGAGAAGAACCAATTTTGGAGTCACCCTCATTTTTTGTTTTGAAGCCAGCATGCATCACAATTTTGAATCTTGTGACTTTCTTTTGCTTGTTTATCTAATTTTTCTCAGAGTAAAACAATCCTCTTTTTGTTAACAGCTTTTATTAACTTCAAAATATAACTCCAAAGCTTCCATGTTGAGAAGTTCCAGACTCTAAGGCTCCGTTTGACAAGAAATAGCTAGTAGCTAAGCTATCAGCTACTAGTTTTTTTAGTTTTTCTAAAATGATCAAATTTATCTTCTTACATTTTAATCTTATTTTAAGCCTTCAAGGGCAAAAATATCACATTAACAAAAAAACTAAAAAAATAACTACGTTAATTTTTTTTTTTCTTTTCAAACACAAAAAAAAGTTAACTTTTTTACTTTCCAAGCGGAACCTAATATTGGCCTTATTTGGAGTTGGTAAAAAAAAAAAAAAAATGCAAAACTCTACAAAACTCTAAAAACATGAATCACGAGAATATAAAATTTAAATTTCTACTCACTGCACGAAACACGAGATATTAATTTTTACAATTTTTTTACACTTTTATACAATTTCAAACACACTTATCATTGGTTTATTAGCCAATAATGTTGAAAGGCTTATCTATAACTACTAAAACTTTTTTTTTTTTTTTTAATCTTCCAAATCAAGCCTAATATTACTGTTTTATTAGCCAATAATGTTGAAAGGCTTGTCTATTTAGGTGCATTACGAAGGTTTCTACTTTTTCAAATGGGTAAATAAGAGAAATGAAAATATATTTATTTCATAAAGTCAAAAAAAAAAAAAAATAGACAGCGTGAATGACTCCATTGCAAATTCCAATAATTAACACCAAAATTTAAATCACAAAAGTAAAATATTCGGATAGGGAGAAATTTATGACGGACCTTTCCTGGATCCGAAGACCTAAGTACCGGGAGCGCCGGGTTCATCCCCGAGTCTCCCGGAGGCGACTCGTTCTTGACTCGCCGATTCGGCCGCCCCCCTACGTTCGAGCCCCGAATCTCGTTCTCTGGCACAGCCGAATGCGCCAAGGCTGCCAAGGCCTCCGCCGCGTCCAACTCAATCCTCAGCATGTGGTCTCCGAAGCCGTCCTTACCCCCCGCCGCCGTCGCCGTAGACTGAGAATCAGAACTCGACGACCAATTCGCCATTTATGTTATTATTGTCTTGAATTGATTCTACTCAAGAGTCCATTTGCTTTGAACGAAGAAGACGAGAGGGGGATTAAATCGCTCACAGATTTGCCTGGGACTGCCACGTGTCTTGCCAGATCACATTGCTACATCTTTCTAAGGTTGCCCGTGTATGTGCGCCCGCCACGTTTCACGTTTGCCCACGTAGGCGGGTTCGCTCGTGCGAAGCAATCACGTGCCACGGCGATTGCTTCGGATTTTTTTTTTTTTTTTTTTTTTTGGGGGGAGGTTGAGAGAGCGGTGGGACTGTAATAAGACATTTGGCTGGTTTCGGCGCGAGACACGTGGAACCTATTGTTTTTAAGTTTTTCTCGAGCGTGGCAATGTTTATCGCATTACCATTTTGGGATACAAGTACTTCAACTTTTAGTGATTGGGATACTATTAAATATTAAGGTTGGCTTGGAGCGATAAAGTTTGCTGAAACATTTTGAAAATTTATTAAAATTTTTAAAAATTATTTATTTTTTATTTTATTATACATATTATTAATTTATGAATTATTTTATTTTTTATTACTCCAAACAACTTCTATATAAAGTTTATGTAAAACATTTGCAATAAAATAAGAGGACACCTCCCTCACGAGGTGTCATTTAATGTTTTTTTTGGGAGGATTAGTTAAAAATTTAACTTTTAACTACTTAATTTTTGGAATTTTTTTAAAATAATTAAATTTATTTTTTTATATTTTAAATTTATTTTAAATCATGAAAAAAATCAAATTAATAAAAAGATAAAAAAACTAGTTACTAAAAAATTACTTTTTAGTAGGTAGTTATAAAAAAAAAAAAAAAAAAAAAACGAACTTTTTTTTCCCAAACACACCCTTACTCAGCCTTACTGCGGCAACAAACTGTTCCCAAATTACTTTTTAACTTAAAAAAGAAAAATGACTTACTTCAAGACTTCAAGTCATAGTAGCACGACTTATGACTATGGTCTGTTTCATGTGTAAAATTTTATCAATTTTACAAATTAAATTAACATGTGTCACTGTTTTTTTTTTTTTTGAGTGTTTAATATTTGGTAAATATTTATAAAAGTTGATAAAATTTGATAAAAGTTGACAAAAGTTGATTTGTATTTAGTAGAGAGAGTCGAAAATTTTTAATAAAGTCAATTTAAAAAAAAAAAAAACTTGGTAAAGCAAACACCATCTATATAGATTGGAGTTACTTCTTCTAGGTCAACAGCAGCACAAAAGAAATATTAAAATATTAAAAAATTTTGATTGATTTAAGAAAATAAAATAACATAAAATATTACTAATCAAAATATCGTTCTTAGATTATGGTCCAATATCATTTTATCACTCATTTAAATTAAATGACGTCAAATAAGTTATTACGGATATAAGAGGGACTAATAATTTAATCAGACCCAACTAAATTAGATTCGAATATTCCTTTTTTATATATATAATAGTATACAAAATTGCATATCAATAAAAATGGTGTGGTACACCTAAAATAGTTCCCCCCCCCCACAGTTACCCTCTTAACAAAGGTTCTATTTGGTTTGCAAACAAACTCTAAAAAATTTTATAAATCTCTGTTAACTTTATATTACATCAATTTTTTTCTTTTACTACGCGCATTACAAACTCTCAATTTATCTTAATTTATCTCACTTTATCTTACTCCAAACTCACCCAAAAAGTCATAAATTCTACTTACATTTCAATTTGGTGATTATTTTTTTGTAATTTCATATGAGTCATTAATTTAAACTGAGAATTCAAATTACCTAATTCACTCCAATCCTAATAGGAATGATATGATATTTACGAAATAAAATACGAAATCAATAATAAATCCAATGCAAGTATCTAAGGACGCAAGTTTTAGTAAAAATAATACATATTAATAAAAATAATATACAAATAATACATATTAATAAAAATAATATACAAATACCATTAGCATATATTTATATTCTATATATCCATATAATATCACGCTCTGAATTCCACAGCAAATCCATAGAATTCAATTTTACGCAAAAATTGAAGTACCAAAAGTGGTTCTCCCTTTATAATAATACTAGAAGTAGAGAGACACGTGCTACGTGCGTACCTGGTCTTTTTATGCTTCTACTCCTTCGTTTCCCTTCCCTTCTCTCCCATATGATTTCTCCTTTACTTTAATATTTTCGGCCCACTATCCTTTATCTATGCATCCTTATAGAGCAGTTATTAACGACTATCACAGCCAAATAATAACAATAATAATAGTTAAAAGGTATTTAAATTATTAAAAAAATGTGAACTGTCTACAAAAACAGGAAAGCACCAAAACGTACTCTCCTACACATTTACGCTGTTTTATTAAGAGAGAACCAGTTTTGGTGCTTACTTTATTGCAGCCTAGTCACAATTTTCATTCCTTTTTAACCTTCCTCAACTTCTCCCTTAGCCTTTCTTTTCCATGTATAACCTCTATCAAAATGGGAAAACAAAAATGAAGGCATTTGCAGAAGAGAATAGGAAGAAGAGGAGTTGATAATACACACACATTGCCCCTAGATAGCATAGATATATATATATATATATATAGAAGATAACCGTGCTAGATAAGTATCCAAAGGAGTCAATAGTAGCGAAATTTCAGAAACAGCAACAGAATCAGATTTAGATAGAGGTAGATTAAGGCTCAAGTGTAAGAGAGCCAAGGAATTTACATCCATTGGAGATCCAGGCCCTTAGATCAAATGGCAGCCTAATTATCGAGCGCCGATGCAGGTCAAGCTGTAGGCGATACAAGACCAGCCGTTCGCCCGAAGGTTGATGGTGTTGGAGGAGTTCTTGGGGAGAGGTTGACAAATTCCAGGGCTTGCCACCTCAATTCAACAGGGTAGTCGGCAACGCACCCAATTCTTGGACCAGCACCGGTTGACCATTTCCGCGACAGTTGATGACCTAACTGATACGAACTGGCCACCTTCTTGGAATTGATTCTTTCGAGTATCGCTGTCTTGGGCACCTCGGCTCTTGGGCTCTGAAGACCACCAGATAAGGTCCTCCTATAGTTGTTTTTAGTTTCTGTTTGGGGAGCTTCTGCGGGTTCTGGGGATGTATTTCTTTCCTCTGCCTTTGGGATATCAATTCGAAGGGCATCTGTGTTATTAGTCGGGAAATCATTGACAGATTCATCATTAATGAATTTGTTGTCTTCGAAGCTTTCATAATCCTCATTTGCCTTGCGTATCTGAAATCAAGAGAGAAATGAATACCACCAGACAAATTTATGTGAGGGGAAAAAAAAAAAAAAAAAAAAAAAACTATACATAGACATCCACAAAGTTCAAGAGACCGGTTGTGTCTGCTAAAGCAGCTCACTCAAAACTAACTGGCAAAAAGTGGAGAGGCCAAGTTAAGATTTCATATATTTCTCCTCACATTCGATCCTGCTTGCATATGGAGAAGCAACCAGGTGCACCAAATACAAGAAGTGCACGACTGAGAGATTGAGGGAAAGGGGGACGAGTCCTCCATAACCTAACTCCGATACTACATTAAATCGTCCAACTCAAAACCAATTGACAATGAGCGAAGGGGTCACGTTAGGATCTCACGAGGTTGATTTTACCAATATGGGATAAATACCAACAATGCCAACTGCCAGATTTAAGCTATATGATAGCTGACAAGTATACCAATGATTAAGGTTCCACCCAGGCATCATATAACCAAGCCAGGGCTCGTGTCAGATCTGGTGTTTAATCAGCTTGTCTCCTGGTGTTGACACCAAACCTTCTCTCTTTTCTTTCCCTTTTCCCTTTTTCTTTTGTGGGGAATTTCTGTTTTTCTAAGAGCCTGTGTGGCTCCTTATAAGTTACAACCACCTCCCTTGCGGGCAACTTAATACACTAATCAAAAGGCCTATGAAAGCAAAGCAACAAAGCAGTGCAGGAAAAAATCACATACTTCAACTTCATCAAGGTTCACTCCGTTTTCCTTGAGAAATGATAATAAGCTGTCAAGGCTATCATCAGTTGGCCGGTAATGTCCGCTGTATGGTGACAGAGCCTGGAGGCAAAAAAAAAAATTGAAATGAAATGAAAAGCAGTCAATGAGATGCTAAAGAATATTCAACACAGGCTTGTTCCTGCATTTGGAATATTAAGCGTGCCCGTATACCAACATTTTGCTGAATTGTAATAATCTATTCACAAGACAAGGGTATCAAAACCTCTACTGCAAGTTGAATGGTCCATTAATTTCCGATGTACGGATTAAAAAAAAAAAAGGGTACATTTGTCTTCTACATATCAGTTAAACAAGTCTGCATATGTTAATTTAGACTTCTTAAAACAAGAGCATTTCTAAAATTGAGGGACCAAAGTTCCATGAGATGCCATTTTAGCATTTTACACAAACCATGTCCTGCTCAGATGCTTTACATGACACGAGATACTTTTCTTGTTCTATAAAAGCAAATAAAATTTCCATAGAACCACCTCCATTTTAAGGTCTGTTCAGTGTTCAAGCTCATATTATCCTACTATTGAAACAATTTGAAACTCAAAGCTGCTGGCAGTAGCAACAAACATGCAAGCGAGTGTGAACTTGATAATTCTAATAAATGAGAAGTGAATATATTACATGCATTAGAGCTTTATTTTTAGAGTTTAAACCACAGAATTTTGTGCCATTTATTTAAGAATTGGTCAAATATAATTTTTGTTAGTTTAGATATGAGCAGTTTAACATGATAAATTACGATGAGTTTGAAATCCCCTCAAAAAAATTAAGTGACATTTGGTTTGCTTTTCCATTTTCTATTTTTGTTTTATGAGTTTTATGTTTTAAAAATCCCAAAAGAAGGAAAACAAAAAAATATTCTATTTTCCTTATTTTAAGATTTTTCTTGTTTTGAATTAAAAACACTTAAAACAATTTTTTGTCATTTTTCATTTCATGTGTAAACCCAACTTCTGTTTTCTAAAACAAATTTTGAAAACACAAATAACCGAATGTATTTTGAGCTATTTTCTTTGTTTCTAAAATAGCAAAATGGAAAATGATCTCAAAACAGAAAATAAAAAACAAAAACAGAAAATAAAAAATAAAAAATAGAAAACCAAACCAAATGCCACCTTAGTTATTTAAAATTTTTCATAATAGTAGCTCCACTACTTTTAGTAGAGTAATTGTTAGAAATCTAAAATCATACACGCATTGTTGCATAACTTAGGTATCTCTTATATTTTAATGCAATTTAACTTCATATCTATTAATTTGAAATCCATAATTATCCAAATGGAACTGCATTAGTTACAGTAACTCACGGAGGCAACGGAGATCCAGTTATGTTAAAATTGAGAGTTCTACAGCGAACAAGCCAAGACTTAATTCACCATAAATGAAGTTCAACAGACCAATGCCCATATCTAAAAGATTGAAATATTTTAATGATCTTTGCAGAAGGGTGCCAAATTTTTCCATTAACTGACAGAATTTGGAGACTTCAAGCATGCTATAATTGTGCAGCCATGAAAGGATCCATGATAATTCCAATGTTGAACAAGGTCTTCCTTAAACAGCATCACGTAAGAGTAACTCAAAATTTGAGAAATACAACTAGAAAATATTGAAAGCCAGAAACCAACTAGGGCAAAGTCACACATTATGAAAACACAACAACACAAGTTGCAGAGTCGGTCAATCAATGCACACAATGGAAAAATATTAGGTTCTGTCATTACCTTAAGTTTTCCATCCTCTGCCTCAAGCCTTCCGGCAGCTAAAGTAGCCCCTCCAGCAAGGAAGCTGGAATGATGAAAAACTCCTTTCTTTTTCTGGAATTAACAAAAAATTTTAGCCTTCGAACCAATGTGAAAGGTAAGAAATAAAAGAAAACAGTCAAACCAGTAATTCTGGTGTTTATGTTAGATCTCACCTGACCAACGTAAAGTTTCTTGGTGGTGCTCATCACAAATATCCATTTTACCCTTGGCATTCCCTTGATAGTATCAAGAAAATTTCCATTCTTTTTGTGCACTATTTTCCCCTCCACAACAATGTATTCATAATCCTCTCTTTCTTGCTGATTTTTTAGCAAAAAGCAATCGCATGAAATGAACGGTATATTAGGATAGAATGAGTCTGAACTAAACAGTTCTTACATATTAAATTATGGAATTAAATGCAATTTTGACATAGAGCTCCAGAAAAAAGTGATTCATGAAAGCACATACAGGCCCAAGGTATCTGATGCATTGTTTACGAAGTTTTGATCTTGGGCATTCTTTAATATCAACTTCCTTACCATCTCCAATGTCCAACCTGCAATATATAGAAATAAGAAGGTTTTAGCATCTGATACATTAAATATAAAAATCTGGCCAGTAATCCATACAGCCTTAGAGATTGAAAGGAGGAAAAAAATAACAAAAGCTAATGGAACTTCAATGGGAATTTTCCCCCATTTGGTCAGAGATTTAAGATTCCAAATTGCAGTAAATTCTTAATAACCCCCGGCTTTATCTACTACATTTTTATCATTTCCATAAGTTCTTCAATTAAAGAAAATTTATGATGTACAGGACAAGTTGTTTCTGTTTTTATTTTCTACCTTCCTGCCACAAGCGTGTAAATTTGCATCAACTGGAAAAGTAGACAATGCAATTGATTAGTTAAATCAACATTTGTTTTTGGGAGAGTTATTTGTAAAAGGAAATCACGAGAATTAATTACCTAAGAAAGAAAAACATGCTTTGTGACACCCACAAGTTCTTGACATAGCATAAAACAAACACTTAAGCTGCAAATTTGGTACTGCACCTTAGCAATATACTGGTTATACCAAATTTGTTTGCTAATTTAGTCCACTTTCTGATTTCATAATGTCAATCTTGATTAAAAGTCACGGTCTTCATTTTAAAATTGAAGGCATAAAATTATTAACATCATCTCACAAACTAATAGATGGTTTTGTTTAGGTATTGCTCTCAACTTTTTTTATTTTTAACCCTTGCTTGTACCATGCAAGCAGTTCATGAAAACATCAACTTCTTTTGGGAATAGCCCTTAACCAATTCCAACTGCAATTCTGACCTATTGCTCCTCAATCACCATTACAGCTATAATAGAAGTTAAGGTACAACTCAACTCAACTCAACTCAACATAAGCTTAGTCCCAAACTAGTTGATGTTGGCTACATGAATAATCTTTCTTCATTCATTTTTGCCATGTGTTATATTTTCTGTAAGGTTATAAGAAGTTGGGTGTTTCCTTACAATTTGAATCCATATAATCTTAGGTCTATCTTTTGTCCTCTTTACTCTTTCTATTTAGATCGACTCACTCTTCCTTACTAGTACATCCATAGGTTTACATTATACATGACCAAACTATCTTAAACGACATTCTCTCAACTTCTTTTTTTATCAAGGTTACCTCGACTTTTCTTTTTTCCCCCAAATATATTCATTTATTGTGCCATATTACCAGGCATCTATCTTAGCATCCACATTTCCGCTACACTGATCTTATGATAGTGTAGCCTATTAATGACCCAACACTTTGTTTCATAAAGCATATTGGGTCTTATAATGGTCTTACAAAATTTTCCTTTCAGTTTAATAGGTATTCTCTAGTCAAATAAAATATCCAAGATTTCTCCATTTCAATCACTCAGCTTAAAACGTACTGATAAAACTCCACTTCAAAATCAACATACAGAAATGACTTTTTTACTTTTTTTTCTACTTTTTTTTTTTTTTTTGGGGAATGAATTAGCAACTAATTTTGTTGACCCAAAAATTATAAACTTAGTTTCATATACGATTTCGATATTAACAAAAATTGAATTAAATTTTTAAGATTTATTTTCAAATAGACATTGTATGAAATGTTATAATTGATTTTAAATTAATATATTCAGGATAATATGCTTGGAAGAGACTGGTATTATTTTTCAAGTATTTTTACATAATTTAGATGAAGAAATAAAGAAACTTCAAAGTCTGTGTAATGGAAATCGAAGTAAGATAAAAACTTGAAGTAGAAAATTAACTTGGATAGACAGACAAATTAGACTTGTTCTAGTAATTGGATTGTAGATGAAGATCTAATGGTTCAATTTGCGTGAAAGTTTAATACGATAAAGTAGACATCCATTCTACAACTTTACCGAACGGAAACATTCGTAAATGTAATGATAACATGACCTAAAAGGAGGAGCTACTGATCTTGGCAGATGAAGTTCCAATTCTGAATTATAGAGATAGTCTTGGTTTTTTAGGCATGCCTCATGGTATATATCTTTAAAAATTCTGAAATTCTGTGGGTAAAAAATTCTGAAATTCTGTGGGTAAAAAGAGTACTTATAAAGCCACAACTTTCCAGATTTAAGTTTCTTCAAATTTGAATTTTATTATGAAGAAACACATATTCAGATTGTCAGAACCAGCCAGCTGGAGGTAGTCTCAGCTCAGAGGTCATATTTGAAGATCTAACTATTGGATGAAGCTCAAATTTGGACACATGATAGCTGACTTATAGACCTAAAAAATAGTTAGTCTGACCCAAATTCAAATACGAAAGTTATAATGCTGAAAAGGGCTCTCAAACTGACCTTGTCAGATCTGGATTTGAAAATCAGCATTAGAAGAAACGAAATTCAATTCTCTCAAGGGCAAAAAATGTATGACTTGGTAATGGCTATTTGAGGATTTTTGCCTATAAATAAAGCTTCAATCTCAAATGTAAGCAAGATATAAAGAAAGAAAACGGGTGCTTATAAGGAGATAGAAGAAAGTTTACTATTTTGCAAAGATAGAGTGACTTCTTCCAACATTTGTTCATCATCTTTCATATTCAACCTGTAAGAGTTTCTATTTTGATTTGAGTGAGTTTTAGAATTCATTATTGTTATTGTAAGAGAAGGAAATTAATAACCCTCTTGATTTGTGAAAGTTGGGTGAGAACTCTTGTTGGATTTCATTCAAGTGTTGGAACTAAGACGGGATACTCTTTGAGAAGGGCTTGTGGAGTGATTTGGGATAAAATCACTTGAAGTGAGTGATTTGGAGATATAATCACTTGGAAAAGGTTTGCGAGCACCTTAGGAAACTAGTGTGTAACAAAAATTTCAAAAATAGTGGACAGATCTCAAAGAAGACCTTAGGGAGCTGAACTACTATAAATCGATTATTTTCTATTCTCTTCCCCAATTTCTTTATATTCATTACAAACACTAGCTCTCACTCTTCACCCACAATTATTAAATACTTTGCTTATTGTTTATATTATTGAGTGCATTTCATATTTGATTATTTTTATTATTTTCATTCATCTTCTTGACAAAGTTAATTTGGGAGTTCAAATTTTTTATTTGCTAAAAAAAAAAAAAAAAAAATCAAGCAACCCTGTTCACCACTAGTATTTGGGACAATTATTTTCCTTCTAGAAGGATAGCACATCAAATACAAATACAAATACAAAAAAGAAGAAAGAAAAAAAAGCAAGACTCATAGCTAAAAGCAAACTTGTTTTACCAATAGAAGAATGGTTGACCCGCATCAGTTTTACACCACTCTTCATAATACAGGTGCAAGCAATGCCCATAACGATGCCTTGGATCAATCTAATGTTCACACCCACCAAAATTTAATAATAATAATAATAATAAGAAAGTATAAAAGGCATGCCATTTTCAAGACAGACAAATTCACAAAAAGGGAAGCCGAAAGGGGTAGAATAACTCACAGCTTCAATCCAGTGTTGGAAAGCCAATTTTTGTGCTCTGGCATCTTGAGACAAACCCTTACCCACCTTCCCAAAAAAATTAACAGCACACTATTAGCTGTCTCTCTCTTAAACAAAGATAAAAACAGGGCTAGCCCTCAAATCAATCTATTTGCTCTTCTTCTAGAACAAGACAACAGAATCACAAAAAGAGAGAGAGAGAGAGCAAACCTTAGAAGCATTCAGGCGGATTCGATTCCACCGCGACGCTGCCGTCTCTGGTTTCGAAAAATTGAAGAAGGAAATTGTACTGTGATTCAATCGAACATAGTCGATCGCTTGCCACCTTCAAAACGATCACCCTTCACTTTTATATATACATATACATACATGTATATATGGAAGTATAGGTGTGTTGTGCGTAGTAACTGTGCCAGTGCGTGCCGAGCAAAGGGGGGAGAGAAAGAGAGAGAGAGAGAGAGAGAGGTACTACCAACCAGAGCTCTTCCGCTACAACAGCCGAATCCGCTAACATACGCCGGGTGCGGTAACTCCGATAAACTTTCTGCACCTTCATCGCCGCACTAGACTCCCCATTCGCCGCCCCAACGGCGGGACGGGACGAAGCGAAACCCATTTGTGATTGTGACACCTTGGAGTTCCCGCGGCCGGTCGCTGAAGAGTCAAACGAGCTGCTTTCGGAAGCATTTTCCCCCGGAGACTGCAGCATTTCGGAGCCCCGGAACTCGGAAGCGTCGGTGGCGACTTTAACGGAGTGAGAGAATGGTGGTTTGGAATTAGGATTTAAGTTGGAAAGACTTTGGGTGTCAACCTCCATTGGGAAGACCAGTCAACGAAACCCTATAAATTTCAAACGGAAGAAGATATATATATAGAGAGAGAGAGAGAGAGAGAGAGAGAGAGACCGCCGTCGTCGGAGCTTCAGAGCTGCTTGGGACTTGGAAGTGGGTATCTATCTATACGTGTGTGTCATGTCCCGGTTACCAACCCGTCAAAAAATAACAATAAATAAAGGTGGGGGTGAAAGACATCTGCACTCGCTCGAATGAAAACCCGTGTGTATACTCGCCACCGGAGACAAACTTGTTTAAATGTGCCTTTTTTTTCTTTTTTTTTTTTTCCCTCTTTATCCTTAACTAAAAATGCGCGTTGATATTTATTCCTTTTACCCTCTACCCAAGCGCGCGCGCATATATATATATGTATATATATATATATAATATTATTCTTAACTTTTTCTTTTTTTTTATTTTTTTTTCTTTCCCTCTTCCACCACCGCAGCAGTGTATATGTATATATATCTAATATTTTTCTTATTTTTCTCTTTTTTTACTTCTTTTTTTTCCTTTTTCCTACCCTCTTTAACTGTATATATATCTATTATTATTTTTATCTTACTTTTTTTTTAATTCTCTTCTTTTTTTTTTTCTTCTTATGCTCTTCTACACTTATCTAATATTATTCTTATCTTTCTCTCTTTTTTTATTTTAATCTTTTCTTCCTTCTTATCCTCTTGAGCTGAATGTTTATATTTATCATTATTTTTATCTTCCCTCTTCTTTTTTTTTTCCTTATCCTCTTTTATCCTTCACAGCATAAAAATATATATATATGTATATATATATATATTATTCTTATATTTCTCTTTTTTTTATCCTTTTCTTCTTTTCTTTTTATCATTTTCTACATTTCACGGTATCTATCTATATATATATATATATATATCTACTATTATTCTTATATTCCTTTTTTTCTTACTCTCTTCTTATTTCTTCCTTATTTTCTTCTCCTCAAAATTTTTAATGTATCTCTTCAATTTTTAGTATAAAGCGGTTGAAAAAAAATTAATATAAAATATAGCAAAATAAAATAAGAAGAAAAAAAGAAAAATGATAAGAAAAAAAAGAAAGATTACTTCACATTAGGCAGAATAAAAAATAAAGAAAATGTGCTTTCACACAATACATTACTAGATAAAGTGAAAAAGTATTATAAAGTGAATTTTTATTAACAAGATTCTACCAAATATTTTGTTTTAGATAGTATTCCTCATATATATATATATATATATTTACCATTCTAACAAAACTCAATCTTATTATGAAAAATTAATGAAACGTCTAATTGACTACAAATATTTAGGGTTTCAGGGGCTGAAACCCTGCAGTGAATTTCTTTATTGCAATCTCCTGGAACCCAAATATTTACTAATAATGTGTTAATCGAGAAGAAGCCGAAAAGGCCTGCGGCTTTGTTTGTTTGAATATAGAGTTGCCCTTTGAATAGTCAATTTTTATAAAAAAAAGAATTATAATAAAAAGTAACACTAAATAAAATTTGATTAAAAATATTGAAAAAGTTGACAAAAAATTGAATTTTTAAGTTTTTTTTTTTATAAACTAAATATCCCTTATTTTAAAAAATTTAGTTTTAACATATATTTTAAAAATTATTTTTTTAAAACATAAGTAAACACTGTTTTTTTTTTTCAAAAATATTTTACATAATGGCTTCCTTTGGTTGGTTTGTTTCAAAAAAAATACAAAATGGGTCCTAAAAAAGGAGGTGAATGAGTGCCATTTTTCTCAAAAATAACTTACGGATGTGAGAAAAATAAGTCATTTTTGAATCTTTAAGAAAATTTATTTTAATTTTTAAAATTACTTATTTGAATATTTAGAAATTAAAAATAAACAAACAACCCAACATGAAAACTGAATCTCTTAATTCAAATTTGGGTTAAATCAAAAATTGAACCGATCCAACATGATATTTTCAGTTCGGTTCAGTTTATTTTCAGATTCAAATTTTAAGAATTAAAAAAAATTAGTTAAATTCTGTATTAAGTATAAATTAAATTGAACTGACCCATACACACTCCTAAATGTATGTTTGGTAGATTGGACATGTAAAATCCCAACAGAACCCCCCAAAAAAAGGCTTGGCCAATTTTTATATAGATCGAATTTACTATAGGCCAAAAATATGAATCCGAATTAATTTGGATTCGGGTTGAGCATCTTACGTGGGCTATCCGAAAAACTCAATAGGCACCGTTCGAAGTTTAAAAAAATTAACAAAAAAAACTTTACAAACCTCTCTAAATTTTTACAAAATTGTTTTTTCATGAAATTATATAAATTTATATAAAATCTCTACAAATATCTATAAATCTATTCAAATCTTTATATTTTTACAAATATCTATAAATTTCAATAAAATCTCTATAAATTTCTTAAAATTCTAATACAATAAGTTAAAAAGTTTTTGCCAAAATTCCTTCAAACCGAAATTCATTCCAATGGATTGATTTGAACGAATTTTTATTATTCATTTCTACTTTTTTATTTTATTTTATTTTTTATTAATTACACTCTAAATGTAAAAAATTGACCCCTTTTTTTTTTTTGAGAAGTGAAGCTAGATAAACACGGGATGTAATAGCAAGCTGTGATTTTGATAGAATATTGGCCTAAATTTTTTTTAATATTAATATTATATAACATCGTAATCTAATTATTTATAATTCAATTTAATACCCAGTTAAGGCGAGAAAAAAATTTATTCTAATTTAATATCTACCCGTAACTAATTTAATATCTAATTCATAACCCAAGATAAAAATAAATAAAAAAATTACTAACTCCGCTATTATTGATAAACATGTTGAGATTGTAAATCTTAATAAATTATTAATGGGTTATTAAATTCATTTTGAACATTTTATATATTTAATAAGGAAAAATAAATTATATTATTTAAATATCTAAATTATGTCATTATTTTCATTAAATATCAAATGAAATACTAATAGTTGGGGTTATTACAATATTCAAAAGATATGGACTCTACTCTATTTATATTTAATTAAATATTTAGAGGATGTGTTTGTAATTTATTAAATTTAAACAAAAAAAAAAAGATAGAGGGACTTCTATGTCCGTAGAGGAGGCTCCACCTCGTTAGTCGTCACCAAGTGGGATGAAAGTCGTGGTCTTGGTCGTCTCATTCATTATTACTATTATTATTATTATTTTTTGGTAAGTAAATGGTCTCATGCATTATACTATTGTGAGTCATCGCTTTTGTCTTATTGCCTGTTTGTGTGTTTGGTCAATACCACGTGGGAAGAAGGATTGTTTGTCGGCGGACTGGAATAATAAACCTATGTTTTGATTCAGGATTTTTATTAAAAAAAAAAAAAAGAAATAAGTAGGAATTTAAAATTATGCTTTTTTTTGGTAATTATTTAAAATTATGCTTGATTTATGTAAAAAATAAAAAGAAGAAAATATGAGGTTTTAAAAAATTTACATAATTAAATTAAAATTTTAATCTATTGTTTAATCTCTTTTATTTTTTAATTTTTTTTAAATCTATTCAAATAAAATCATATTTTTGGAGTTTTATTTATTTATTTATTTATTTATTTATTTACTTTTGCTTTTCTATTTTTCCTATGATTGCTTTTTTCTTGACAAATTTTTAACACAAAAGGTGAGTTTGAAATAAGAATTTGGTGAAGGAAAAGAAGAGTAGGAATTTGGTGAAGGAAAAGAAGAGGCAAAAGAAAAGGGTAAAAAAAAATGGAAAGAAACATAAAATTCAAAATACAAGTTTTTATCTGAATAAATTCAAAAATATAATAAGATAAACTATATTTATGAGTTAATTAAATTTTTTAATTTAATTATTTTTAATTTCTCAAATCTCATGAATTTTTCTTTCAATTTTTTATGTTAAATCAAACATGAAAAGTGATTTTAAATTTTTAACCTTCTTTTTCTCTTAATAAATTTTTAATCCAAACATAGCCAAAGAAATTTTAAATAATAAAAATATTATAAGTACTTTTGATCATGAATTTTTTTCTTGTTAAATCTTTAATCCAAACACAGTACAAGAAAATTTAAATAATAAAAAATTATTAGTAGCTTTGATCATGAATTGGGAAATATGTGTGTGTGTGTTTTTTTTTAAATAAAGTGTTGGGCATAATAATACTAAAGCTGTACTCTTGCCGAACAGGTTTAGTCTGGTGCCACGTGGCGCGGTGCCGAGCAAATTCACATAAGCCACTTAGCCACTTGCCGAGCACGTTCCGTCTGGACACGTGGCATCCCGCCGAACAACTGATTATTGGCACGAGAGTTCCACGTGAGTGTTATACGTGAGTACACGATTTAGAGTTAGTGCTCCAAAGAGTACCTTGAACCTCGACATCAATAAACAATGTATAACCACGTGGCTATAGCCGAGGAATCTAGTTTGCTCGGCCTATCTGTCGATGGCCAGTAAATGTCAAACCTAGGGCCCACAGCCTTTAAAGAAGGCTCATGACCATAAATGCACCTTAGTTAGGATTGAACTAGGTACTTGTCTCTGGAGATGTAACTAAATCGGTCTATCTCGTCACGATTCGGTGGCTGATGCGACAAGAAGACAGTATGACCCTGAAATTCAGGTTGTAATGCCGTGTTAAACCGCTAGAAGCATTAAATGAAAGGCACGGTGTATTAATGAGGGGTCTGAGGCATTAAATGAAGGGGAAGGGCATTTAAAGCAAGAGTGTAAAAGAGGGACACGGCAGTGTGCGTAATGTCGAGTCATAGGTATGCTGTAATCATTACTCAGACCACTATATATGGGATATACTACTGAATCACAGAGGTAAGCTGACTATTGCCAACTTAAACTTTGACTTCTTTATTTCCAGAAATCTTTCTTTCTTGGGTGACTTGCTGACTTAATCATCGGAGGGTTTTCCGGCCTGAGACCTCCTCTCCGGCCGTCACCTTTCTTTCTGTCTTTGTTTGGCAGGTCAGCGATTGCATTTCCGGTTGGCGTGGTCAGCAGTTCCGGCGGTAATTTCTGCTGCCGAACATTTGGCGCCCACCGTGGGACTCGTTGTCTAGCCCATCATCGTGTTCACTAGCTTTTTTCTTGTTTCTTTGTTAAGTCTCCAGTATTTGTCCACATAATGACTTCAGGAGGAAACACTACCCCACCACCATCTCCACGGGCAGGAGACACTTCCACTCCTGCCAAAACTAAAGGGAGTGCGTTGGTTATCCGGACTCCAGGTCTGGAGTCCGCCTGGAAAAGAAAAACGGAGGATCCTCAGGTACTGAAACGGAGAGAAGAGCTGATGGCTAAGGCCAGTGAAAAGCAGGCAGAACTGGAGGAGATTCTGCTGGAATTGAGTAAGGAAAAGGGAAAACCCCCTGCTAGCCATACCGCTGATTCTGGTCAATCCGACTCGGAATCTGATGAAAGTTACGATGCTCTTTACGAGGACCCCACTGATGAGGATGACGGGGACACCCATGAACAGAAGGAGGTGCGCTCTCGCTCGCGACGTGATGTCTCTCCTTCCAGGAAGGACTCGCGCCGTGCTAAACCGGTCGCAAAACGTGACGTGAGATCCGATGTTGACGCGCCCATCAAAGCGCATCACCAAAGGAATTCCTCAAAAAAGATGCTGGAGGCGCACTCAGAGGAGGCGGATAGCTCGGACCAAGAAGAGCTAACCTTAAAGCGTAAGAAAGCGGGAAAGGCAAAGATGGAAGACTGGGGGCAAGCAGAGGAATGGAGTGCTCAGGGCCAGAGCACACGAATGATGGCAAGGAAAGCCTTGGGGCGAATCTCTGCCTCCCCATTCGTCGATGAAATAATTGATGCGGAGCCTCCGGAGAAATTCTAAACTCCGAGGCTTAATCTCTACGATGGGAGAACTGACCCCCTGGCCCACTACCGTCACTACATGCAGGCCATGACATTATGGAACAGCAACGACCACCTCATGTGCAAAGTATTCCCTTCTAGTTTGGGGGATACAGCGCTTCAATGGTTCCATAAACTGCCCCCTGGCAGTATTCGGTGTTGGCAGCAACTGGCGGAGGAGTTCGTCACCCGGTTTCTGGCTAACACAAAACAGCCCAAAACCGCTGACGTTCTCCTCACAATGAAAAGAAAGTCCGGGGAATCATTGAGAGATTATTCCCGCCGCTACCTGGAGCTCTACAATGAGGTGGGAGAATGCTCGGAGCAATTGGCGGTCACCTCGTTTAAATTGGGGTTGTGGAAGGAGGATAGGCTGTGGCTCTCCTTGACCAAAAAGCCAGCGGCTAACATGTCAGATCTTATGTGCCGAATCGAGAAGTACGCCAAGGTGGAGGATGAGACACAGCCGGCCGAACAAAAAGAAAGGAGATCCCATGGCCAGACAAGAGAGAAAAGACGGGGAGACGGCCGCCGATTCATTGACGAGGGGAAGTCCGTTTTTGAAGCGGCCAATACGGTGTTCAAAGAGCCAATCTTCAAGATCCTACCCCAAATAAAAAATAGGTCATATTTCAGATGGCCCGGAAAGCTGCCGGATTTCCCTGGAAAGGAGAATTCCAAAAACTACTGCGCGTATCATCAAGACAAGGGGCATTGCACCGGAGCCTGCCGATCGCTACGACATCATCTGGAGGAATTGGTGCGCAGAGGCCACCTTAAAGAGTTCGTCGACGAGGGTAGAACTAGAGAAGCAGCCCCACGGGATAGAGAGCCAAGGAGGCAACGAGAAGAGACTGCCGAGGAGAAGGCAGCCGAAGAGGCTCAACCCCCACCAAGGGCCAGGGCGCGCAGAGATGTCCCGAGACCTGCAGTCATCCACGTGATTCATATGGAACGGCGACCCCAGAGTGTCATCAATCATGTCCCTAATCCACCAAGTAAAGAAATCTTGGGCGTCGCGGGTCAGCCGAACAAGCGTCCAAGGACAGCCGCCATGGAGGAAATCACTTTTCATGAAGACGAGCATCCTGGTGTTCAGCTGCCGCACAATGATGCCCTAGTGGTCACTCTGGGCATGTTTAATTCAGAAGTAAGGAGAATCCTGGTAGATGCAGGAAGCTTAACAGAAGTTATGTTCCTGAGCTTATTTAAGAAGCTCGGATTAACTGAAGAAGATCTGGAACCGGCAGAATGCCCGCTCATAGGATTCAATTCTGCTCCTGTCTGGCCTCTGGGCAGAGTCGTCATTCCTGTCCGCGTGGGTCCGGTGGAGCAAGAGGTTGAGTTCACTGTTGTGGATTCCCCCTCTTCCTACAATGCTATAGTAGGGAGATCGTGGATTCACGCTCTGAAGGCGGTCCCCTCAACCTACCACCAGGTGCTGAAGTTCCCCTATTGCGGGGAAGTGATTTCTATTTTGGGGGATCAGAATACCTCCCAAAAGTGTTTCTCTGCAGCCCTAAAGTCCAAAATGATCCCCAAACAAGTCCAGCTGGCGGAACTACCCGAGGACACACCAAAGATCGATGATGTCGGTGGTGATCCGCAGATGAAAGCCACAGAAGGTTTGGAGAAATATCAAATTGGCCCGGTTGAGGATGATAGATTCTTCCTGATCGGCGCCAACCTGAGCGCCGAGGAAAAACTAGAGCTAACGGAGATGCTCTTGAAGAATATTGGAACGTTCGCCTGGACTCCACACGAAATGCCAGGCATTTCCCCCGAGGTCATGACTCATAAGTTGAATGTGAATCCGGAGGTAAAGCCTGTGGTACAAAAAGCAAGGCGATCAGCTCTGCAACACGCAGAAGCTGTCATTGAGGAGGTCGGCCGACTGTTAGAGGCGGAGGCCATTCGGGAAGTCTCATACCCGGAGTGGTTAGCTAATACGGTCGTGGTCAAGAAGAAGAATGGGAAGTGGAGAGTCTGCGTAGACTACACAAACCTGAACAAGGCCTGCCCTAAGGATCCATTCCCCCTGCCAAAGATCGACCAACTCGTTGATTCAACTGCTGGATGTTCTAGGATGTCGTTCCTGGACGCCTATAGGGGATATCACCAAATCCCTATGTTCGGCCCTGATGAGGAAAAAACTTCTTTCATAACCCCGCGAGGCATATACTGTTACAGAGTTATGTCATTCGGGCTGAAGAACGCTGGAGCCACCTATCAACGGCTGGTTACAAAAATATTCAAAAAAGACCTCGGGCAGACGATGGAGGTCTACATTGATGATATGGTGGTAAAAAGCAAGGAGCCGAACACACACCTCCAACATCTCCAACATGTTTTCTCTACCCTTGATCGGTATGGGTTAAAATTAAATGCTGCCAAGTGTGCCTTCGAAGTTGGCTCGGGTAAATTTTTGGGCCACTTGGTGAGCAGAAGGGGAATTGAGGCTGATCCCGAGCAAATACGTGCCATCCAATCTGTTTCACCCCCGCGCACAAAAAATGAGGTACAGAAGCTCACAGGGATGGTGGCGGCACTCAACCGGTTTATTAGCAGATCATCCGACAAGTGCCGGCCATTCTTTAGACTGCTCAAAGGGGCCAATAAGATGCAATGGGATGCTGAGGCGGATGCGGCACTGGAAAAGCTTAAAGAATACCTAACAACTGTCCCAATATTGTCAACACCGCAGCCGGGGGATATTTTGCAGCTATATCTGGCAGTCTCAGAGCATGCAGTCAGTGCCGTCTTGCTGAGAGAGCAACAAGGGAAGCAGCATCCTATTTACTATGTGAGCAAAACAATGCAAGGAGCAGAGACCAGATATCTGCCCCTAGAGAAGTTGACCCTGGCACTAATAATGGCATCCAGTAAGCTAGCCCATTATTTCCATGCACACACCATTCAAGTTGTCACCGATCAGCCAATTGGCCATGTTTTAAAGAGGGCTGATGTATCGGGCCGACTAGCAAAGTGGGCAGTTTCCCTTGGCGCATTCGACATAAAATTCATCCCAAGAACCGCAATAAAGGCTCAAGTCCTGGCCGATTTTGTAGCGGAATTTTCCACACCAGCCTGTGGTCAGACAAAAGAAGTATGGCATGTTGAAATAAAGTCTGCCCCGGCCGAACATAATGAGGCCGAACAAACTTGGCAAATCGAGGTTGATGGGTCTTCGACTAGAAAAGGAGGCGGTGTAGGCATAGTTCTGACTACACCAGAAGGGGTCTCAATAGAATATGCAATAAAACTCGAGTTCGAAGTCACTAATAATGAGGCGGAGTATGAAGCTCTCCTGGCTAGACTCGACATCGCTCGGCGGCTGATGGCAGATGATATCGTAGTAAGGACTGACTCTCAGTTGGTTGCCAACCAGCTAAAGGGTGAGTATATGACTAGAAGTGAAAAGATGGCAGAGTATTTAGAAGCAGCAAAGAAGAGAATTGAAGGCTTCAATAAAGCTAGCGTGGAGCTCATTGGCAGGGATCATAACGCTCATGCTGATGCACTTGCAACGCTAGCCGCCTCTTCTCGAATAAGGCTAACTGACCAGGTCTTTATGGAAGTCATAAAAAGGCCGAGCATAACGAAAGACGTAGAAGTAATGTGTGCTGACCCAGCCCCATCTTGGATGGATCCAATCATTACTTACTTGAAGGACGGAACACTTCCCGTAGAGAAGACAGAAGCGAAGAAACTAAGAATAAAAGCCGCCAGGTTTTGGCTGTCTCCTGATCAGAAGTTATACAAAAAGTCATTCACAGGCCCCTATCTCCTTTGTGTTCATCCCGATAAAGTGCAAGACTTTCTTTACGAGCTTCATGAAGGTGTCTGTGGAGCACATACTGGGGGCAGATCACTGGCGCACCGAGCAATTACTCAAGGGTATTGGTGGCCGAAGATGGGATATGACGCTCAGGCCTATGTTCGGAAATGCAAGAAATGTCAAAAGTTCGCTCCCATTCCTCATCAGCCAGCCCAGGAACTCAGCCCGCTTACCAGCCCTTGGCCGTTCGCTCAATGGGGACTTGATATTGTGGGACCTCTGCCTTCCGCTTCGGGAAATAGAAAGTTCTTAGTGGTCGGCACCGACTACTTTACTAAGTGGGTGGAAGCAGAACCCCTAGCTCACATCAAATATGCTGATACCATTCGATTTATTTGGAAGAACATCATTACCAGGTATGGCATCCCTAGGACACTTATTTCCGACAATGGGACGCAATTTGACAGTGCCCCGTTTAGGGAATATTGTTTTAGATATGGAATCAAGAATATTTACTCTACACCAGCTTACCCCCAAAGCAACGGTCAAGCTGAGGCAACGAACAAAGTCATTCTCAATGGGATTAAGAAAAGACTGGAAGCGGCAAAAGGAAGATGGGTGGATGAATTGCCATCAGTACTGTGGACCTACCGAACAACCCCTAGAAGATCAACCGGAGAATCTCCCTTCTCTCTGGCTTACGGTGTCGAAGCCGTCATACCCTTAGAAGTTGGCCTCCCGAGCATCAGAACCCTATCATTTGACAGAGGGGAGAATGATCAAGCTATGGGAATAAGCCTGGATCTAATTGATGAAAGAAGGGAACTGGCAGCACTAAGGTTAGCCAACTACCAGCAAGAGACAAGGAAGAAATTTAATAAAGGGGTCAGACGTAGAGAATTCCGTACTGGCGATCGGGTGCTGAGAAAATTGATGGGAAGCAGGAAAGATCAAACTGAAGGAAAGCTAGGAGCTAATTGGGAGGGACCATTCACCGTCTCTGAGGTGCTCGGCAATGGCGCCTACAAGTTAATTGACATGGAGGGAAAGCCAATCAAAAGACCGTGGAATATAGCCCATCTAAAGTTGTACTATCATTAATTTTTTCTTCACATTTGTTAACTAAAGACTTTGTACGTATATTGAAAAGCAATCCTTTTTACAAAGCAAAAGCAAACTCAAAAGCTTGAGATCACTCCCTGCTCAACAAAAAGACGCCACATCACTTTGGGTGGTGGCATGGAAAGGAGCCATGCTCGGCTTCCCGAGCATTGGTACGAAAAGAATGCCCCATCTCCATCGATGTTGGCACATTCCTGGTTTATTTAATGACCAGGAAATACTCTTTAGGCTGATATTCAATTCCTCGGTCTTCTGAAAAGAATTATCAAAAGAAGCCACGCTCGGCTTGCCCAGCGTTGGCACATTCCTGGTTTATTTACTGACCAGGAAATACTCTTTAGACTGAGATTCAATTCCTCGGTCTCCTGAAAAGAATGATCAAAAGAAACCCATGCTCGGTTCGCCGACCATTGGTACAAAAAGAACCCACATCATTTCTGATGGTGGCCCAATCTTGATTTATTCATTGACTAGAAACGATTTTTAAATCAAGATTCGATTCCTTGGTTCGTTAAAGAAGCATGTTCTCAAGAGCTCAGCGCCAGTATCATAAAGGTACTCTTTTCCGATGCTCGGCATGAGATTAAAAAGCGAAGATTTATCAGAAGGTAGTTATCTCCGTTATTATGAGAAAGAGGACAGCCGAACTTATCAAGGTACGTGAGATTTATTAAAGTTATGTCTCTTTAACGAAAGCTTGAAGTCATTTCATGAAAAGCAAACTACTACATTAGCTTGTTACCTCTGAAGGGCTTACTGTTTAAAGTATTTCTGTTAAGAATTATGTTTGCTCGGCAAAGTGGTACAAATCCAGACATCATACATACTTCAATACAAAGAACAAAATATGTAAACAGAAAGACAGACTGTCAATAGGGGACAATTCATAAGCTTTTATTATATGCCTCAGAGTACGGTTACAATACATTTTACATAACTATCAATCGAAGAAGCTACCCTAACTCTAAGACGAGGCATTAACATTTGTTGTAAGGGTTTGTAGCTACTTCGTGGGAAAAAACGTCAAGATATTCCTCGGCTGCACTCCTTATTATTTCATCAGCTAGCCAGCTAAGGCATTCCCCAATCAACTCATCGGCAGTTCTAAAGAAACAAAGACAGAGAAAAATAAAACAAGATTAGAGAGGAGTCAAACTGCGTTCATTCATTTGGAATTAAAAGTTCAATATTATTACATATATGCTCACTTCTCTCCTCCCTTAGTAGGATCACTCTCCATAATTAAATCAACTTGTTCAAGCACTTGGGAGGTGTCCTTCTGGGCACTATCCACCTCAACCTCCCCCTCGTCGATTGTTTCTTCGGCAGTATGAATTAAGGGAGTTTGAGGGGGACGCTCAAAGCTGAATTGAGGGATCGGGCGCTCTGGATCAGGATAAGAGACCTCCTTGTATATGGGGTTGGTGGGATCAACATTGTTCTTCTTCATTGTGGCCTCCCAACCCTCAAGAAAGAAGTCATTGTGAGCATCCCTCATCTGATCCACGCAATCGTTAATCTGGGCTTCCACCTTAGCTTTGGCCTTGTCCTCGGCTTCTTGGAGGGCAGCTTCTTTCTCTGCCAGGGCTCGAGTCTTCAGTGCAAGCCCTGCCCGAAGGTTGACAAGCTCTTGCTTTGATCTCTCTTGCTCGGCCCTGGAAGCCTCCAACTCCTTTAAGAGTAATTCCTGCCCAGTCTTCGTGGAGGACAACTCAATCTCGGCCTTGGAAAGTTTGCCCTTGACCACCAAAAGCTCCTCGTCTTTATGATTTAGGATCTTATCCATAGATTGTACACGAGCTATGCTTCCAGCAACTTGGCCAAGGGCAGTGTTGAGTTGATGCTCAATCTCTTTATTTTCATCTCGAAGCTGACTCCTCTCTTTTGCCAGAGCGTCATTGCTGGATTGGAGGTTCTTGTTCTCCTTCTCCAAGGACCTCACGCTCGCTTTCAACTCCCTTATTTCCGTCTTATCCAGCTCGGCTCTGGTTTCGAATGCTCGGCTCCGGGCAATTAACTCCATTGTGTGGAGAGAAGTCTGCAGAAAGAACAGAAAGTTAGGAAAAATTATAATAACGAAAGGATTCACATAAAGGAATATTATAGTACTTACAGAGATGATGTTCTTCATCAGAGTTTTGTGGATATCCTCCGTCCTATTCTTCCTCGTGTTATGAACTTCCCAAGGAGGGAGGATACCCTTGAGATACTCCTCGGCATGGTTGAAGGCAGTGTCTTGGATAGTGAAGGGACGGCCTTGAGGGTGTTCGAGGCTGGGAATAAGGATTTCTGGAATAAATGGAGGGGAGTCTCGAACCGGATTGGCCGGATACTCGATGGCCAGAGGCACGGGCCCAACTGGTTGAGCAGGTAACGGCTCGGAGGTTCTCGGTGGTGCGTCTTTAGTGGGTAGCACGACCTTGGAAGGTGCTGGCCCCCTCGCGGCGTCCTCCTTCGGCAGCTGCTCCTGCTCGGCCGTTGGAGCCGCGTCCGCAGATTGCGTCTTGGCCCTCTTCTGCTCAAGAGGACCAGATGGCCTCTTCTGAGCTGCCTCCTACTCCTTCCCCTTCTCCATTTTCACCTTCATTATCTGCTCGGCAGTTGAAGGAGCAGGGGCTCTCCCCTCATCAGTCTTCTTCTTCCCACCAGCCTTTTGTTCGTTGACCTTCTTCTTCTGGGCCTCTCCACCCCTTTGTTCTTTTGCTTTTGCCATGGCAAGCTTCTTGTAATCGATCTTCGGGGCCATGACTACTTCTTCTTCTTCCCCTTCTAAGTCTGAGAAGTAATCGAAAGCAGGGGGGATCTCAACTTCTTCTTCTTCCTCTTCCTCTTCCTCCTCGTCCAAAAGAACAAACTGTCGCTTCCTCGGCTATTCGGAAGGCTCAGGAACTGCAACTTGAGGGGCTTGAACTTGCTCGGCAATGAGTGGAATAGCGAATGGAGGGGGGCGAGTCCACCCTGGATGCCTTAAGGCGTAGTAGTTCTCTTTCTCTTCAGCAGAAGCCCGAAACCACCACTGAAGACGCCTAATAGCCTCCGAGGTTGCGAAACCTTGAGGGGGGGCAATGAACGTCTGATGAGAGGGGGTGAAGTTGAACAAAATTGGAACCGCTCTAGCGAAGGGATATAAATCTGGACCCCCGAGGAATTTGAACACCTCCTTCAAATGGTCCTTGTCAGCACGAATGCCAGTAGCCCAGAACTTCTTTAACTGAACACCTGCACAGATATTAAATCAAACAGTTAGTATGCTTAGAAGTGAGGGTAAAGAAGAATAAGAACTGGTAGGATTTGAAATCAACCAACCTGGGCCCAAAGAAACCCGAGGGACGATTGGAAAACGATCTTCGTCTGGATCGTGTGTCCAGTGACCTGTGACGACGCACAGGTCACTTTCCGACTTAATCGTATCAGGCAGCATGTGGACCAAGGCCTTTTCTGGTCGGGATTTCAGGTACCACCTGTTCTCATCCTTCCTCACCTTCTGGATTGAGTAACAGTAAAGAAGATCGTACTCGGATATGTGGAATCCATATCGCCTGTTTATTTCTATTACCCCATTAACGATTCTATAAAAGTTGTGGGTGAGGTTCCTAGGGCCAAGGTCCAGAATGCTCATCATAGAGCGAAGAAAGGGGTGCAGGGGGAACCTAAGGCCACCTTCGGTGATTGCCACTATGGGGAATTCCCCTGTTTCACGCTCGCCTTGTTCGGCGAGCCTGATACCTACGTTCTGAGGAATCTGGTATTTCTCCTTGAAAATCCTAACTTTCTCCTCAGAACTTAGCTCGTTTGCGAGTCTACCCATAACGGAAAATTTGAAGTAAAAAGAGTATTAACTTACCGGGAACGAAGAACGACGGGAAGGGTGAAAGCTCGCGAAGACGAAAACTCAGAGGGAAAGAAGCAAGGGAAATCTGATAACTCGAATCGCGGAAAAGAAGTAAGAGAAGATGAATCAGGTATATATGTATATGCGTATGTATCTGTGAGGGTAACCGAAGCGTTTCCAGCGAAAAGGCAATGGGCGGTAGAAATGGCATTTATTGCCGCCCCAATTTTCAAATTTCTGACCATTCACGTTTTAACACCTCCTATCTGGGAAACCGCGTAAGCGGCGCAGCAGATGAAAAGCTGAAAGGGCACTGCGCGTGTCGTCACGAGGAGAGAGAAAAGTCCAATCAGATTTGATACGCATCAGGGACATACTAAACGACAAACTGCGTAGGAGGGTTGAAGGATCAGGGAGGTAAGGTTATTCTGCTCTGCTACTCTGCTCGGAAAATATCTTTTCTCGACCAGAGTGGGGGCAAAATGTTGGGCATAATAATACTAAAGCTGTACTCTTGCCGAACAGGTTTAGTCTGGTGCCACGTGGCGCGGTGCCGAGTAAATTCACATAAGCCACTTAGCCACTTGCCGAGCACGTTCCGTCTGGACACGTGGCATCCCGCCGAACAACTGATTATTGGCACGAGAGTTCCACGTGAGTGTTATACGTGAGTACACGATTTAGAGTTAGTGCTCCAAAGAGTACCTTGAACCTCGACATCAATAAACAATGTATAACCACGTGGCTATAGCCGAGGAATCTAGTTTGCTCGGCCTATCTGTCGATGGCCAGTAAATGTCAAACCTAGGGCCCATAGCCTTTAAAGAAGGCTCATGACCATAAATGCACCTTAGTTAGGATTGAACTAGGTACTTGTCTCTGGAGATGTAACTAAATCGGTCTATCTCGTCACGATTCGGTGGCTGATGCGACAAGAAGACAGTATGACCCTGAAATTCAGGTTGTAATGCCGTGTTAAACCGCCAGAAGCATTAAATGAAAAGCACGGTGTATTAATGAGGGGTCTGAGGCATTAAATGAAGTGGAAGGGCATTTAAAGCAAGAGTGTAAAAGAGGGACACGGCAGTGTGCGTAATGTCGAGTCATAGGTATGCTGTAATCATTACTCAGACCACTATATATGGGATATACTACTGAATCACAGAGGTAAGCTGACTATTGCCAACTTAAACTTTGACTTCTTTATTTCCAGAAATCTTTCTTTCTTGGGTGACTTGCTGACTTAATCATCGGAGGGTTTTCCGGCCTGAGACCTCCTCTCCGGCCGTCACCTTTCTTTCTGTCTTTGTTCGGCAGGTCAGCGATTGCATTTCCGGTTGACGTGATCAGCAGTTCCGGCGGTAATTTCTGCTGCCGAACATAAAGTAATTTAAGCATGAATGGAAATTTTTACTGCTGGATGTAGATTAGTTTATAAATATATATATATATATATATATATATATATATATATATATATATTAGTACAGGAAAGAAACTTAAGGCAAAGAGGATTTGGAAAAGGTTTCCCGGCCAATTGAGATCGACTCATGCTCAGATTAATTTATATTTTTGTAACTTTGAATTTCTAAAGGGAAGAGTACAGAAGGTAAAATGGTAAAATGAATAGAAGGACATTAAATTTATTTAATTTCCTTAGTTGAATTAGAAATGTAAGAAAAAAAATAAATAGATATTTATAAAAAAATAAAACAAAATTTTCATTTAATTAATCCTAAAGTATCAGTATATATAAGTACTTACATTCCCCTTTATTTTATTTTTCATTCACATGGTCCTGACCTAAACAAAACATAATTAATTTATTAGCTTGTGGTTAATAAAAATTTTTAAAAGTAATATAACCATATAGGGAATGTTTGGTTGGTCAAAATTAACCAAAATTTTTTAATTTTTACTAATTTTTTATACGTTCTTCTGGTCAAATTTTATAACGTATCACTTTTACATTAAATCTTTATATTTTTATTATACTTTTTACCTAAACTTTTACTAACCAGACACTCTCATAATATAATTATAAAAAATCAATTTAATTATTTAGTTTTAACAAACTTTTGTTACTAAAGCTAGTGACCAATTTAGTCATAAAACGTGGTTATTTAGAAGAAAATAATACTATACTATGGGGATAAAATTGTACTATGATTATGTGAGTAATTATATATTTTATATTTTCTTCTTATGTTTCTTACATTTTCTTCCCCCTCTCTCTCTCTCTCTCTAAATCTTCACTTCCAACATACCCTTGAAGGATGAGGTTAAAAATTTATTAAAAAACGTAATTAGGAGTTTAAAATAAAAAATTGCTAAAACGTGGGGAAGCTATACAAAATAATATATATATATATATATATATATTTTCTAAAATTACACTAAACCTTTAAAAATTGGGCGACGGCCCCTTTAAATCTGCAATTAATATATTGATAGGTTGCACATATATTTTAGATATTATATATTATTATTATAAGTTCCGTCTTTTTTTTATATGATAAAGCATGTGGTAAATTTATTCTCTCTCAAAGGGTTGCTTTGTGGTAAGTGTTTGTGTTATAAAGTACCAATACTTTAAAAATAAATTTTGTATTTGTATTCAATATATGATATATATCAATTGGAAATAGTTGAACACACCAAAATATGTATGGCATTTGCCACTTGGCATTTTTAGTCATTTTTTTTTTTCTTCTACGACAAAGATAAACTTAAATTCAAATATTTAAAATTGTTAAAGTCATAAATCAATTATTTATATTTTGTTATATTTTATATATTTAATTATGTATTAAATTAGTTTTTTTTAATGTCATCTTACATATATAATTAAAATATATATATAAAAAATTCTATTTTTATTACATTTCTATTGTATCTCTATTCTTATTATTATTTCTTTTTAAATTGCAATATTATTAATATAGATGAAAATATAAAGGAGAAGGAAACTGACATAATTTACCATGTCAGTTTTCTAGCATTGATTAAGGATCATTAATTTTTAATCCAACGATTCTGATGTATTCACACTATTTTTAATAAAAATATATGAATACATCTGCACTGCTGAATTTTAATTTAACGGCCTTAATTGCAAATCACTAAATCGACATAATTATGTCAACCCTCAAATCCAAAAAATACATCATACCACCATACTATACGATATGCAGGCATAATACATTACAATTTTTAGACTTTTGAAGAATAGACATGCTATCAATTTGACTATATTGTAGTCTGGAATTATTAAATTAAAATTTAATAATTTAAATACATTTATATTTTTTTAAATTCTGGCTCTCAACTTCCTATTTGTCTTGCCATGCTAAGCCACTTACAGCTTTTTTCAGGTAACGGGAGAAATCATCCGCTGGAGCAACAAACTCTCGAGGAGACAAGTGCATTGTCCACTACCACGGTTCCCCACTTAAGACTTAACCGCCCAAGTAGAGAGTCAAACCCGCGACTTAAATAGATCACCCAAACCTTTAATTTACCCTCCGTTCCACTGGGCCAAACCAGCGGTAATAGCTACTTACAGCTTGTCGTAATTGACTCCAAAGCTGCCGAAGTCCAAGTTGTCGTCCAACCGACCAAATACCCCACCAATGTTTTGTCCCTGTTATATGATCAGAGACCCCCATTGACCAAAAAAAAAACAGAAGAAATACAAAAGAGTCTCCACCAATGAACACAGCTTTGCCTGAGAATCTTCTCTTCATTAAAGGAAACAAAAACATAAACAAATGAAATTTAATCCATGCTCGGAAGAACAAGAATATTTACCAAATGGATGCGTTTAAAAACTTCAAAGTTGGCAACTACCATGTGCTTCAAGTAATTAATAAAAAGGATAAAAGAAAATAAAAATTGTTGTTCCCCATTTTAGGAATGAAAAAAAAATTAATTAATTAATTAAAATATAAAAAATTTTAACTTAATAAAATAATAATGTGATCTGTAATAACGTACATTTACAATTATCAAACTTTCACTATATCGAATGATAATAAAAATACTAATAAAGACGCTGCCAACATTAGAAAGTACATTAACTCTCTCTCTTTAATTTAAGATAGGAACACAAAGAGCGTGGCCTTTAACTCAGTGGTTAAGAGCCTTTCCTACCTGCTCATGACTCGAGTTCGAGTCTTCCCCCTCCCCTTAAAAAAAAAAAAATTCACCTTTCAAAAAAAAGATAGGAACACAAAATCACTTTTGTCTCCCTCAAAACCCACTCGGGAACCCAATGTTTACTATATTAATTTTATAGAGAGAACCAAGAAATTAAGTGAATGCTTGAAAAAGAAGAAACTCTTTTCACCGTCAAAAAGTTGCCGTGATAACAAAAATCACCACCCTTACACTGGGTGGTCTAATTATATATATATATATATATATTATGTATACACCCACATATATGAAGGCGATGGATGTGGAAACTATTCCATGCTTGTGTAATATTAATAAGGATAAATTTTGAGTACAATTTCGGTAATTAGCAAGATCGATATTGATTTGACCGTACTTAAAGATGCATTTTTAATTATTAAATTATGTTTCCTAATAGTATTATTATGCGACAACCACAGTTAATGTAAGACTAATTATGGTATGGCTACGTTTTGCAACTATGTGTGTTGTTAATTACTAAGCCATTTTATTTTGGGGATTGCTAAATGTAGTTCCATTTTAATTTTTCACACCCAAAGTAAATAGTGTCTTTTCAAAAGAAAAAAAAAAAAGTGAAAAGCAAAAAGTTCAATTTTAATTGAATTATAGTACTCTCGAGAGATAGAACTTTTATGCATATATCTTAATTCTTTTAGGTGTTATTTGGTTTATTTTTTTATTTTTTTTTTATTTTTATTTTTTATTTTTTGTTTTTGGGCTCATTTGCTATTTTAGGGTTTTGAAAACAAGAAAAATAGTTCAAAATACATTTAGTCACTTAGGTGGCATTTGGTTTATTTTTCTGTTTTCTATTTTCTGTTTTCATTTTATGTTTTAAAAATATCAAAATAAAGAAACAAAAAATGCTCTATTTTCATTATTTTCAAATTTTCTTTATTTTGAATTAAAAACGCTCAAAATGACTTTTGTTATTTTTCATTTTATGTGCAAGCCCATTTTCTATTTTCTAAAACAAATTTTAAAAATACAAGTGACCAAATGCATTTTGAGCTTTTTTCTTGTTTTCAAGAACGTAAAATGGAAAATGAGTTTAAAACAGAAAATAAAAAATAAAAATAGAAAATCAAAAATAGAAAAATAAACCAAATGAACCCTTATGTTTTCAACCTAAAATAAGCAAAATCTTAAAATAAGGAAAATAAAATATTTTTTGTTTCCTTGTTTTGAAAATTTTAAAACATAAAACACATAGAATAAAAAAACAGAAAATAAAAAAATAAAAAAGTAAATCAAATGTCACTTTATTAATTTAAATAATATTTTAATATCATTATTAACTAAATTGGTTGGACCAATAAATTTATGATCCTATTTCAAAAACTATTCATCTCATAATTGAAATTCATAACGAAAAAAAAAAAATTGTCTTATCGCTAAATGTTACAATTGAAATAGTGATTCGTACGAAGTATTTAGAATTCATTGCAACCTGCTGATAAAACAATCTCTATAAATTAAAACTATTGTCGAATTATTACTATTTTTTTATAAATTAAAATAATATTCTTATAAAGTAAAGTCATTATAAATTCTTAATACACTTGTAAAATTACCATTTAATTATTTATGTAACAGTTTTACGATATAAATAATTGACATTAGAAAAAATATTTAACAAATATTAAATTTTTAATTATTTTAATCTTTAATTTCCTCAATTTATCGTATTAAATATTAAAATTCATTTCTAATTAATTCAACAGTTAAAATTACTTACTCTAAACCTGGTCATTTTTTCGAATTGCTTCAACTTGGCTGCAAAACATTGATCTTAAACTAAAAGGATGGCTTCCATAATTTTGGCCTGAACCTATACAATATATAAGTAATAACTAATACTTAAGAAGAAGAAGAAGAAGAAGAAGAAGAAGAAGAAGAAGAAGAAGAAGAAGGAGGAGGAGGAGGAGGGAAAAAAAAAAAAAAAAAAAAAAAAAGAAAAACACAATGCAACACAACACAACAAAACAAACCAAAAGCACTCTTGCCTTTGCCTGTCCTGACAATGACATGTTTGCTCACTTAAAACATGCAAAGACCCCAAAAGCCTTCTTCAGTGGCTAGTGGCATATATTTTTCTTTGGTGGAGGTGGTACATGATTGTGGTGGTCTAATTATGGGAAAATTATTGAACCTCCTTGTTAGCCCCACCCAAAAGGTAAAACACATGGATAGAGTCTCACATTATTGATAAGGTTAAGAATTGTTGGTACAAAGAATATCTTGGACATATGATAATGCTCCTGAGTAAAATACACTAAGTTTAAGGGCAAATTTGAGAAATCGGTTCTAAACATAATTTAGTTGATTTGACTAATTTGTTATTATATATAATTTAGTTAATTTATTGTTTTATCAGTGAGAAACATGATGTGACAGTTATATGTCTCAAATACGTTATATCTCATCTACCACTCTGAAAATAATTATGTGGATTAAATGTAAAGTAAATCTTCACTATAATTATTGGGAATATGGATAAGTTAGTGTAATTAATATAATTTTATTATCAAATTTGTGCTCTACTAATTTATATTTTTCTACCCTATAAATAGTTTAAGAAGTTCTCTAAGTAAGGTATGCTCAATATTGTTTACAGAATTCTCTTACTAAAATACTTCTTAAAATTCTAACTGATGGGAGTTTCAGATAATCTTTCCAACCTATTTCTTTATTATTTTTTTTGTTTGTAGATTCCTTAAAAAAAAGATTGTGAACGTGATAACTATAAGCAAAAAATTTATTTTTTTCTCGCATAATGCGTTATTCTTATGTAAGATGTTTATATTATTTCTCCCCATTGGAAATTGGGTATAAGGAGAGTTTTATGCACCAATTATTCAATGCCATCAATTTTTTCTTTTTCACTTTTTCTATAAAAATCTGCGTCAAGAAATTGGGGAAATAGTTTCAAAATTCAAAATTATGGATTAGTGCTATGGAGGAGAGATCAAGTGATCAAAAGCTGAAGGATTGGAAGAAATTTAATCCAATATTTTATGGTGATGCAAAATGGGTACAATTGGATTCTACAGACTAGATTAATTTAATATGGACTTCCACTTATTAACAGTATATATATATATATATATATATATATATATATATAGAGCTTTTTTGGATCATCTGGAGTTGTTTTCATCCCTTGCGGTGGTGACATAAGCCTTCTAATGTTTAGGACCTCAAATCATCAGTTCTATTATTTGTGGTAAATTTTATTTTAACAATTACCATTAAGGTAAAATTTCTTATTAATTTTGTACAAATTTATTTATTATTTGTGGCATTTTAGTGGTTAGATGGTTGTTTCATGATAAAAATTTTTAAAAGTTAAAAAAAAATTAAAGAAAGTTAGTAAAAGTCAAAAAAAGTTAATAACATTTAATTTTGCATTTAGTAGAAAAAGTTGAAAAAAGTTAATAAAATTTGATTTTTTTTTATTTTTTTGATGCACCAAATGACACATATAGGCTCTATTTTGTAACGTTTGTATTTACTGTTTCTCTATTTATGTTTACAAATTATTAAAAATTGACAACAAAAAATGTTTGTTAAACTTATTTTTATTTTTTTTCAAAAAAATAAAAACAAAAAATAAATAAATAAGTTATTTTTACGCCCCTTTTTTATGTTATAAATATTTTTTCAATTTTAACACTTTGTTTATTTTTGTTGTGTCGTATTAAAATGAATTAATTTATTTAAATATTTTATTAAAATATTTTTTTTATGAAAAATATAATTAATTTAACTATTTAATTTAATTTAATTTAGTTAATATGAAATATACTTTTTAAAATTATTTTTAATAAATAATATTATTAAATTAATTTATTAAATTAATATGAAATATATCTTATTAAATTATCTTTAATAAATACTATAATTGAAACAATATAGTATAATTAATTAATTAATTAAATTAATATGAATTACATATTTTATTAAATTTAATTAATTTTTAAAAATAATAAATTAAATATTTTATAAAATAAAAATTAATTTCAATAAATAATATATTTAATTTAATTTAATTATTTAATTTCAATTAATTTAGTCAATATGATATATATTTATTAAACTATTTTTAGTAAATAATATAATTAAATTAATTTATTAAATTAATATGGAATATATCTTATTAAATTATCTTTAATAAATATTATAATTGAAATAATATAATTTAATTTAATTAATTAATTAAATTAATATGAATTACATGTTTTATTAAATTCAATTAATTTTTTAAGAATAATAAAATTAAATATTTTATAAATTAAAAATTAATTACTATAAACAAAATTATATTTATAAATACAGTTTTGGTTTAATTTCAGAAAAAAAAAACAACAATAGAGAATAAAAATGGTTAGGGTAAATTTCAGTAACCTCCCCTGAGGTTTCTGACACCAACAGAAACCTCCCCTGAAGTTTCTGAAATAACACTGACCTCCCTTCTTTTACCAGATAAATTTCACTAACCTCCCCTGATTTATTTTTTCCCGTAAAAGTCCCGTTTGGAGTAAGAAAAAATAAGATAAATTGAGATAAAATATAGTTTAGGGTTGATTTTGACGTCCTTTTTTTCTGAAAAGTAGCAAACTGTGGGATAAATTGAGATAAAATGTAGTTTTGGGTTGATTTTGGTATCTTTTTTTTTAGAAAGTAGCAAACTGTGAGAATGATTTTTCAAATCCGTTCCCACGAATTCAAAAAAATAGCGACAATGATACTCATTTGAAAGTTTTCGATGCAAAGAATATGATTATATAAAAAATTTACACATTCAAACACCTCAGGGGAGGTTAGTGAAATTTATCTGGTAAAGGAAGGGAGGTCAGTGTTATTTCAGAAACTTCAGGGGAGGTTTCTGTTGGTGTTAGAAATCTCAGGGGAGCTTAGTGAAATTTACCCAAATGGTTAAATATAAACAGAACAAATGACAAGATTATCAACCCGTCCGTACTAATCTCATATCATTGCTTAAAATCAGATAATTTACGAGAAAAATAAATTTAAAACTTTTAAACGAAAAATTTTAACTTTATTTTTATTCAAACCGTTTAATTTTTGGATAAAAGACTAGAGATGTCAAATATACTCGTACCTGGTGGATACCCGCTTCACCCGCCCCGTTTAGAGAGGGTATGGGGATGTTAATAGCGGGGACGGGGACGGGTATGGAGATTTAAAATATTACCCGCACGGGTATGGGGACGGGGATGGGGACGGTAGTCTCCACCCCGCCCCGTACCCGTTTAAATATTTTTTTGTTAATTTTGTTAGTGTGGTGACTCTTTTAGAAGTCCCACATCGGTTTCTCACAAAGAAGTGAAGGTCTCGTGAGGTAATAAATAAAGACCACTTCATCTTTGGTTAAATGCATCAATCAAAGTCAAATATTATATATATATTTTTAATTTTTATTTAATATATATATGTAATATATTTTTTATTTAATATATATAATATTTATAATAATTTTAAATATTTATTTTATACATATAATATATAATTTGTAATAATTAATATCCGTCGCGGGTAAACGGGGACGGGGATGGAGAATTCATTATTTTGTGGAGACGGGTATGGGGAAATTTTTTTCCCCCGAAACGGGGATGGGGACGGGGACGGGTAAGGGTATTACTAAACGGGGACGGGGACGGGAAAGGTCATACCCGCCCCATACCCGCCCCGTTGACATCCCTATAAAAGACTCACCGCTACAACATGAACAGTGACGTGAATCCGTGCGAGCCTCTGAAACCAATGCTTCAAAAGCCACATATTTGTCAAAAAATGCTGGGTTTACATTATTTTTTTTAATATTATTTTACAACAATAAAAATGATATCATTTTGAACCAGTGTATCACGTCACTCGAGATTGTTACACCTTTTCTCTGACATTTTTTTTTACACTATACTAATCATCATTCGTCATGATCAATTCATTTTGAATGTTATAAAATAATGTTTAAAAAAAAGTATTATAAACGTAGTATTACTTCTTATTTGTCCCTACTGACTAGGAGGGCAACCACCCCCATGCCCTATTCAATCTGTCTGACAGTTGTTAGATTGCCCGTTAATTTGGCGACGGGGAACTTTGGGCTTCGACCCAAATTGCAAAATCGAAATAAAATTTGAATTCGAACTTAGATATCGAACTGACCGAATTATCCAGCTGAATCAAATTGATTTTTTTTTCTTCTCAATTTGGTTTAGTTTATTTAATTTATTCGGTTAGTTTTTGAGAATTTCGATTAATTCAGTTTGACCATGGTTTTAACTATTATAATCAAACGATTTGAAATTTAAATTTTTATTTAATATTAAAAAAATTATGTATCTTAAAAGCTCAAAATTATATTTCTAAGGTGTTATCCATCTCTTTACCCTTGACCTAAGTTGAAATCCAAATAAATATATTTGAACTTTTTTTGTAGTATGCTTTTTTTTTTAATTTTAATTTAAAATTGAACCGACCAAAAATCAAATAAAATTGAATTATTTCAACTTTTTTAGTTTTCTTTGGTTAGTCGGTTGGTTCGGCAAAAAAGTGATAATAAAAAAATTCAATCAATTCGATTTCTAATCGAACTAACCATTTGCTTGTCCCAATATTATTGCCTTGTTGGATATTGGCGTGCCATGTGCAATCACTAGTAATGACTTCTGCTTAAAGACACATTAATATAATTTGATGTGTAAATAATTTAAATTTAAATTTATAAAATAAACTTACATAAAAAGTGTGAAAATAATTTATAAAAATAAAAAATCACTAATCAAGAGATATTAAAGTATCCATACAGTGTTTAATAAATATATAAAATTTTATTATTTATTACTGAAGTGTCAAATAATCCAACAAGACCTTCTACTGACGTGGCCAATCAGATTACGAGATGCTTCTTATGTGGTTAGACTAGAGTCCGATGAAACTAGTATCTTAGGTTTAGCGATTTATTGTCAAAGTCCTTAAATGAAAAAACTACCGGTCGGGTAATATTTGGCCGAACGCTTCTTCGACGGTCAAATTAGTATACATATATAAGGAAAGGGAGTTAAAGAGTAATTTTTATAGAATCTTTGCTACGCAGATGGTACTTATCTCTCTTCATTATGCTTTACGTATTTATAGGTTCTCTGGAATGTGTTATCCATGTCCAGTAATCATGAGCAGCAGTGCAGTGATGATCGAAATCAATTTTTTTATGATTTATTACAAATATTATTATATTTTTTAAAATATTAATTTAAAATTTTCTATATAAAAAGTATTCAAAAATAGTTCTAGCCATTGAGAAAATTCAATAGTTGAAAATATCTTAAATTCAAAATTTTAAACTTTCTTATTATATAAATGACACAAAGAGTGTAAAAGTGTATATATTTAAAATTTAAATTTTAAGCACATTACAATTAAAATTTTAATTTAAATGTTTATTTTTTAAAATTAAAGTTTAAATATATTTTTTAAATAAAAAATTTTATTTATTTTGTCTAATAGGTATTTATACATTGTTTTATAAATTTGTACAATTTGACAGTCGAGATTATTAATCTATATTCATTGATTTTGAGTCTAACGTGAATCAACAGTTATTGATCGTTTTGATGACGTAAGATAAATGTTAAAAAAATAATTAATTTTTAATTTAATTAAAATTGAGAAAAATATAATTTATATAATTTTATAAAATATAATGAGGTTTGAATTTTAAATTCCAAAATTTAAAAGACCGAGTGCCAAGGAAGGGGGACCGAGCAGTCGAGATGAACGACATCGTTTAGTCTAATAAGGTGATCGATCTGGCGGTTTTGTTGGAAAGAAAGCCTGAGTGCATAATAAAAAAATTATAAATAAAAATAATTAATTTTTATTTGATTAAGTTAAAAAATAAAATAAAATAAAAAATATTTTTAATATGATTAAATAATTTTTAGAAACATGTAGATATTTGGTAAAGTAAATAGAAATGTTTAGTAACTTTTGAAGTTGAACTTAGTTGAAGTGAAATAACCATTATAATTCTCGCCAGCTCAATGAAATAAGCTAAAAAATATTATTAACAAAATAAACTAAAAGATATTTTTAATATGACTAAGTAACTTTTGATAAATTTTAGGTATGTAGTAAAACAAATCAAAATAATTAACTTTTATAAATAATTAATTGTTAATATACTTGTTAAAAATATAAAAATAAATAATTTTTTTAATTTATAACATATTTTCTTGTACAAACAAAGTTGGATGTTTTTGTCAAAATTTGTAAAGATTAATTTACGAAGGATAATTATGTTTATTTAAATTATATATAAGAACGTAAAGAAATGACCTGTTTAGAGTCTCACAAAAATAAAAATAAAAACACAAACTTTTTGTATTTTAAGTATTTGATAAAATACTAGAAGTTTTTAATAATTTTATGTCGTGGGTTACCAGTACATCAATTTTTTGTTGAGCTGACGAGGGATATAATAGTTTTTTCACTTTTAATCCAATTCAAAAGTTATCAAAATTTTAACTAAATATAAAAAATTGTCATATGTTACAAAAATTTTTATTTGTTTTATCAAATAACTAAAAGTTAAATAATTATATTAAAAATATTTTTTATTTTATTTTATTTTTTAATTTAATCAAATAAAAAAATTAATTATTTTTTTTATAATTTTTTTTTATTCTATACTCAGGCTTTCTCTCCAACAAAACTGCCAGATTGATCGCCTCATTCACAAAACAATGCCGCTTGTCTCGACTGCTGCGACACCCGCCCTTTCCCGAGTACCAAAGCCCAGCCCTCAGGCCTCGCCTCATCCAACGCAGAGTTCGCGTAGGCTAAATGTCATGTCGATCGGACTAATTTGTAATATAAATTTTTATAAATTGTATCTTTTTTTCTAAAATGGAAAGAAAAGTAAAAAGGCCAATAAGTAATTATGATTTCATTATCATTATTATTATTATTATGGTTTGCCAGTGCTCAAAAAAATGGTAGAGAAGATATTCATATGCATATTGTACCAAGGGCTCGTTTGATTAAATTTTTTATTTTTTATTTTTTATTTTTTTATTTTGAATTTATTTTTCATTTTTTACTTTTGACGATAAAAAAAAACAGGTCAAAACGTATTTGGTTATTTATGTTTTCAAAATTTACTTTCAAAAACAGAAAATGACTTTACACATAAAATGAAAAATGACAAAAGTCATTTTGAGAGTTTTTAACAAAAAATGAGAAAAATCTCAAAATAAAAAAAATTAAACATTTTCTGTATTTTCATTTTAAGATTTTTAACACATAAAATAAAAATAAAAAATAAATCAAATACCACGTAAGTTATTTGGTTTTCCGCGTCAAGAAGTAGTTCGTTTGTTCACTGCATGTCGTGCTAAGAGTCAACCGCCCTCCAATAAGGTTGAGGATAATGTGGAAAATTGTAAACTGTATGGCCATTGCTTTTCATATCTCATTTCATAATTGTGCAAATTGTTGCTATTTAAACTACCTGTTGATGTGGTACATGTTTAATTGTTGAATGTGTCTCTACTTACTAGGAGCCTATTTGGTAGATAAAAAATAGAAAAAAAAATTATAATAAAAGTAGAAAGATGTAATATAAAAATGATACGTGAAAAATTTAAATTAGAAGAAAGTATAAAAATTAATTAAAGTTTATGACTTTTGGTGAGTTTTAATTTGGCCAAACAGCCCTTAGGTAAGTTAGCTATGCAAGGAAATTTTAACTTTCATTTGCCATCTCTTTCTCGTTTACCACTATCTCAGTGGTGACCTAAATGTAAAATATAATGAAATAAAATGACCTAATGGAGTTTTTGAGAGACACTTTGACGTTAAAGATAAGAACAAGTCATAATAATGATAATCTTATAAAGAGAAACCGTTACTTTGTACGTCTTTAAAATTTATAAAGATATAATATCTCACATGCATATCTTGATTTGATTATAATGGTGGTAGTTTGACCATAATGGTAATAGAATTTGACAACAATGGTGGTAAGTAACATTAAATGCTAGTGATAAAGCATTAAGATTGATAAAAGTTCCTATACACTTAGTGTAATAAATTAAATAATTATATCATATAACTATCAAATTAATCAATCCCAATTTTACTCGAATATAATCTTTAATAGGAGGTATCATGTCACGATCAAGTTATTTTTTTGTTCTCAGGTTAGGTCATTCATATAGGTAGCAACAAACAGTGAATATGGTAAAAAAAAAACTGCAAGAAGTAATCGTTTTTGGTAGCTTGCAAGACTAATAAAGGGCACGTACCATGTGTTGGGAATACTAACACTGAAATCACACCAATGCAACCAATAATTTATCCAATAACATAAAAAATTAGACTCATTTCCCAGGGGGATCAAAATTCGTAAGTTCCACTAATAAAATTTCATACCAAACATCGCGAATCAAATTGCAATGATTTCAACTGGTCAGACTTTCCTCTACCACCAAATGTAGAGTTGAGCATTCCAGGCCTTTTAGTCAAAAAGACTGAAGCCCGCATCCTGCAGCGAGTTAAAAGACAAAGAATAATCCATATCGTGGTGAACGAAGACAATAAAATATACTACACCGTTCGGGGTGGTCGAGTGGAGTTTTGGAGCGGCTGAAGAGCTTAGTCCGCATAGTTTCAAGTTCGATTCTCTTTCGGGGGGACAGTCTATTATTTATTGTGACGGACTTCTAACAATCTCCTCAGTCGAGTCGGTCAGACAAGACTTGTTTAAGTTAGTTTACCTTTCGTGACACTTTATCGGTTAGGATCACGGAACGTGCTTCATCCTGAAAGTACTCCTTACGAAAAAGCGACTGCGAATTTTCATGTACTAGAAGATACTTGTTGGCGGGTGACGTAAGATGTCACAAAAATCAAAAAATACAATTTGCAATTGTCCAAAGGCTCACCTTATCCGACTCCTCTTTCTCTTCCACCTTTTCCTCTTTCTTAGGCTTGGCAGCAGCCGCCGCCCCCGCCTGCAGCAGCAGATGCAGATAATGCAACAGCACCACCACCACTGCTAGGAACTGAAACCAACTTCTCCCTTCCAGATGCAATAAGCTCTGTTATATCCTTACCCTCAACCTCCGACAAAAGAAGCTGAATCTTGTCATCATCAGCTTCTGCTCCAACTGTATATTTATATTTAGTACAAGCAAAGCCACCATATCAACCACACAATATAATTCCACTCCCTTAAATGGTAAGCAGCTGAAATGGAAAAAAATTCTCATATTGTTTTCAACTTTTCAGGATATCTAATGGCAAGGCCAACTCATGGGTAACCATTAAAAAAAAAAAGTAAGAGAGAGAGGGAGAGAGAGAAAGAGACAGAGAGGCAATCATGGGAAAACCAATTGGAACTTAAAAATATATATTTTTTTGGTATATTTCTTTAAAAAGTAACAGAAATTTTTTTTTTATTAATTCTCTTTCATTTTTTTTATTAATTCTCTTTCGTTTAGAAAGAGCATACATTCGCCAAAATAATTTCCATAATAAAATATTAACATCAAAATGAATAAATATTAAAATCAAATCAAATCAAACTAAATCAAATCAAACTTTTTTTCACTAGAAATAAATAAATAAATATTAAACTATTTAAAAAATTCTCACAGCTATCCCCATGCAAAAACAGCGACTTCATCACAGACCCTAAAGTTTTTATTCCAAGACCCATCTTCCGGAACGGAAAATGAGCCCGGACAAAGATGCAAAACCAAATTCAGGGACTGCTAAATCAAAATTGGGGCCTAAGGCCACATCAGTAAGGATTTTTTATAAAAACAAAACAAAACATAGTTTTGGAGCTCCGACGATTCACTCATCTAACCGTAAACTAGAGCTACTTTTGATTCTGTAATATTCGCAAACCAACTTAAGCTGGGCACAGCATGACTCAAGCAGAGCCCGATTTCAGGAGAAGCCAAAATCTTGACTCGAGCTCGGCTGGTTTGGGTCATCAAAGGAGCTTGATCCAAGCCTCGAGCTGCTTGGTAATGGTTTGGTTGCAGCCATCCCTACTCTTTAGTGGCCAAAATTATAGATTTATTCTAATTTTTAGGTTATCACTTGGAACAATAAAATTTAGAGGTCTATCCGAAAGTCAAGTATCAGTAGACATTAAAAGTCGTCTAAAAGTTAAGAGGCAAGTTTCTCAGTCACCAAAAAAATAAATATTATACCATTTCAAAAGGATGAAAAAAATATGGAACTTATAAATTAAATGGCAAGATCCATATCAATCAAAAAAATAATCAGACTATTAATATATTAACGCATTAAACCCAGAGAGAGTAGATAAAATATAATATTAGGTCAAAAGAAAAAAAAAAAAAAAGGAAAAGAGAAGGCTTCCAGGGGTATAGCAATGCCACTTTCCTTGAGGCTTATTTCACAACCACCGATGTAAATCTGGAGGGCCAACCGGATCACGAATAGCCTAAGCCTAGTGTTTGACCGCATTTTTGCATAACGAAATCTGACCACTGAGCAATCACAAAAGAATATAAACTATCAGCCATGGAAAATAATTTCTACAAGAATTAGTTTCCTAGATAAATTACGGAATCCAGATACCTGATTTTTAATGTCCAAAATAATTCTAAGCTTCACAATTTATACATACAAATATGCATGTTTGGAGCAGACATGTTCTTTAGAACAACTATAACTGCCAACTAACAATCATCTTGAAATTTAAACAACAGTCAAGTCAGTTTATGACTATTGTAATTTGAAATAATTTGAATTCTACTATTGGAAGGTCAACTATAAATTTATATTTAATAAAAATAATAAAACACAAAAAGAATTCAGGTATTTTATTTAATTTCCTATTGCCAAGTGTCCAAGTGCACCTAAAATGTTCGTATGTGCCACACACACGGGCATACTTGTTTCCACAGGTAGCATATTATTTTTAAATCAATTCAAGAGGCTTTAATAGACCCAAGTATTCAAACCCACTAAATGTCTCTTGTCATTTCCAATGTGAGACTGCACACCTCCCATTATTTTGGAAATATTTAACATTCCCAACTATTTCCAAAAGAAACTAAAATTCCCGATAATTCTAAAGTCTCATGCTTTTGTAAAAGTTTCTTGCAATTTGAACTTTTATTAAGCCTAGACATGTTGACCCTATATCAAAATGGCAAGGTAAAGTAAGCTTTGAACCAACAAGCGTATAACAATTAGTCGCATGCATCTAGCATACAAGACTTGTTCTTATAACTGCTCGAGTTAGATCAACACTTTTATGGCCTTGTGTCCATATCCTTGTCATCAGTGCTTTAGGAACCAAACCCTTAGCTCTTAGAAAGAACCACATTTCACACTCACACGTGTGAACTCTGTCAAAAATGCTCTTATAATTAAAGCATTTCAACAAATACTCGTTATAGGTTCATTAAGAGTATTTAACTCATTCTACCTTTTATACGTTATGAGACTAAGCACATTTTAACTTGGGATGACCAAATATTAGTGCTTGCAATCACTCTTATAGTGTACTTTGTCTCCCTGAACTCAAGATTTGATGTATTATCAAATGTGTTAAGTTGAGGCTCCGACCAATCCCCTTTGATGCTTGGAACACCAAATCTCTTGCAAGTCCTTTGGTTAAAAGGATCTGCCAAATTTTGACTAGATCTCACAAAGTCTATTTTAATTACTTCATTGCCAATCAATTGCCTCACATAACTATATCAAATATATCTAGACTTTCATATACTTGACTATATGCTCTAGATACTGTAGCGTCGCTATCACAATGTAAAGATATAGGAAACATACGTTTACACCACAAATGTATCTCTTGTACCAAATCCCTTAACCATTCTACTTCCTTACTGCCTAATGCTAATGCTTCAAATTCTGTTGTCAAGGTTGAGTCTGTAATGCAAGTTTGCTTCTTTGATCCTCCAAATATGGCACCCCCGCCAAGTGTAAAAATCCAACCACTAGTAGAAGAATGGTATTCCCTATTGGTAATCCCACTAGTATCAGTGAATCTTTCTAAAACAAAGGATATCCATTGTAGCAAAGCCTCTTATTCATGGTTTTCTTCAAGTATTTTAGTACTCTTCTAAGAGCAAGCCAATGTATATCACTTGGATTGTTAGAATAGCTACTGAGCTTTCGAACTGCGTAGGCAATATATGGCCTAGAGCTTGTCGTTGCATACGTCAAGCATCCTATTACTTTTGCATATTCAAGTTGTGCAGCTGACTTTCCTATGTTACTAATTTGAGGTTATGATAAATGGGTGTAGAAACTGGTGTACAATCAAGATGGTCAAACTTTTTAAGCACCATTTCGAGATAATGATGTAGAATCACCATCTATAAAGATTTTGATCCCTAACGTTTAAGGATGGACAAAATGGCCTTGGCTTAGCCCAGCCTATTTTTTTAGGGTTTGGGATTGGGTATGAAGCTCAATGGTGGCTTGATTCTGCCAGAAAAATTCAAAATATTTATTTTTTATATATTTTATATATTTGTATGTATTATTTTTTTAAAGTCTCAAAATCACCAACTAGTATCCAAATCCAATCAACCACAAAAACTAAGAAATAACCAAACTTAAATTCTAACCCAAAATCAACAATCGCATCAATGGATACAAGAATTTGTTAACAAAAATAAAAACTCATTTGAACACAATGGAGAAATAAAAACTCATTTTTCACTACAAGGTTCCAATTTTACCCAATCAACTAGCCATTGATTTACTTGTACAAAAACTCATCCTAACCTTACTTGCTAAACTTTCTACAACTAACCTCAAATTGTAAAGACAAACAATCTTCATCTGTGAAGAGAAAGCTCCCCAATCTGATGCACATCAGCAGATTTGAGCGTTGTAGTCAAAGATCTTTGCCAAAGAAGGTAAGTGAGGTCATGGACCATGAATCATCTTTGCCTCCGTCATCGTTTGGTGTTTTGCCTTGAAAAGGCTTGGGTGAGAGGCCTGAGGTCAAAAGCTAGGATTTGGGATAGATATTTGCTGTTTATATCAAAAGAGATGGGCAAGAAAGTCATTTGGGCAAGATTTAAAAATTCTATGTGAGCTCCTGGGCAACTCGCGAGCACAAGAATCTCTAGAGCTGCTTGCGAGGCATGCTTGCACATTGGTCGAATTCTGCCAAGTGTTCCAGGCAACTCACAGGCGCAAGATTCTCTAGAGTTGCTCGCGAGGCATGTTTGCCCACTGGTTTTCTGCCAAAACACTGGAACTTCCTTTTTTTCTTTTCCCAACCTTTTTAACTGGTACACAAACACTCTTTGGCTTTGTGTTGGTGAACCATTAACAATTAAACAAGAATGATTACAAATGAAGTGTTTACTCAGAGATTGCTAATAAACAAGCTATACAAACACTAAAATTTTATTTGTATTTATTATTTAAATTGAGTTTTTATACAAAAAAAAATTAATTTTAGTTCTAAGTGGGTTCAAATGGATAGGCTTGGAATTAATTTAAGCCTGATGGGCAATGAATTAATTTTGAGCTCAGCCTGAGCTTGGACCGATCCACCCAATGTCTATCCTTACTAACGTTAGCTCTGTTTCACCCATATCTTTCATAGAAGAACAACAAGGCAATTTATTTCGTAATTTCCATTTGATAATTTTGATTCAAATCAATACCAAATATGAGCATATCATCTATGTATAAACAAATGATAACTCTAATGCCATTATAAAATTTGTTGTAAACACATTTATCAGGTGGATTTGAGAAATATTATGCTATGAGTGGAATATCTGGGAGGTCTATTGTCCCATATTGAAAATGGCATAAGGCATCTAGTGGGCTTAAATACTTAAGCCTACCTAATCCTCTTGAATTGATTTGAGAAATACTATCCTACACATGGAACATATGTGCACAAGTGTAAAGGCGCATTTTAGATGCTTTTATAGATGCACCTAGCACTTGGACACTTGGCAATGGGTAATTAAATAAAATACAGGAATTTTGTATGTATTTTCTTATTTTCATTTATTATAAATTTATAGGTGACTCGAAATCTTTAAATTCAAAATCCAACAATCATAAATTAACTTAGAAGTTATTTGACTTCTAAGATGACTGTTAATTAACAACCATATTTATTTTAAAGAACATGTATGTACCAAACAGATACGACTGTATCTATAAATTGTCAAGTCCAGAATCATTCTAGACATTGAAAATCAAATATTTGAATTCTCTTATACATCTTAGAAACTAATTACTATAGAAATTATTTTTGAAAAATGATAATTTTACTATCTTATGATTGATCAATGGTCTGGTTTTATTCTGCAAAAACACAATCAAACAATGAACTTAATTGTATCCTAGAGTTGATTCGTGGGGGCAAATTAAGCCTCTAGGAAAGTGGCATAGCAACAAGCCTTGAAGCCAAATTCCAGAATTTTTATTTTATCTTCTTTGTATTTCTGACAATCTTAAGGCTTAGTTATTGTAAATTTCTGGAAAAAATGGCTATAACTAAACTGAGGAAGATGTCTACAGATTTCATCAAACTTGAACACTTTAAAGGAGGAAATTTCATACAATAGCAAAACAAGATGCAGTTGCCTATGTTATAAGCACACCAAAACCTGTAAAGCCTACTAAGCATGAAAATGAACCCATTGCAAATACCTGTAACACACAGGAATGAGAGAATTATGACAACGTTTGCAGAGGCAATATTCTGAATGGAATGTTAGATTCTTTGATTGGTGTGTACTAGAATCAGACAATTGCAAAATCACTATGGGAGAAATTTGAGGTAAGTTACCTGATGAAAGATGCAACAAGAAATTTTAGGTTATTCATTTCAATAATTACAAGATGATCTGACACATTATAGCCATGATGAAGAGTTTCTTGAACGATTAACCAACCTTAAATGAGGAATCAATGTTTTTGTATAGATATGACTGCAAAAGGTGTGTTTCTGGTAAATTGTGTGTGTTTTTGAAAAAGAAAGAGAGTGAAAGAGTACCAAAGCTAAGGATGCCTTTGAGATCCTCAACACGACAAGCAAATAGGCTGCGATAAGCTTCATTATTGCATAAATTCTCCACAGTAATATAGCAAAATCGTCAGAATCAAATACGCGTACATGACTGTTGGTACAAAAACAACCAGGTACGCATGGCGTCTTCCCGAGCACAATGAAATGGGACACGTGGCACCATCATGAGCACAATAAGAATGTGCTTGGCGTTGGTTTAATAATTAATAAATCACTGCAGTTGGGTCCCACCAACTAATAGAGTTATGTTGGTGTGATTCTAACCATAAATGCGAAATGATAATAAATAAATTGAATTTATTACTTCTTAGTTAGCTTAGTTAGTTCATTTCTTTACAAGTGGCAGACAGATGTGACATTTGAAAATTTCTCAAATGTTGTATTCTGTCTATTCTAGTGGTTATTCCTCCCACGCACATTCAATGCTAAGTGGAAAGTATTAAATGTGGAATGAAAGGCATTTAAGGAAAAGTAAACCGTCATGTACTTTGGTATATACATATAAGATGTAAAATCATTACAATTTAATTATTTACATATTAATTTATTTATACTATCTTACTATAAATCCAGGACTTAGCCTCAAAATCTAGGCATGCTCACTATTGTTAATTGTTTTCATTGCTCTTTGCTTTACAATTCTCTCAAGCTTATTCTAACATTACCATCGGAGGGTTTTCTGGTTGGAGACCCTCTCCGATAATAATCTCTGACTTCTTGTACTCTGCAGGCTTGGGTTTCGCTTTTCCAATTAATGTGGTGAGCAATTCTGGTGAGCAGTTCTGGCAGTATTTTTTATTGTTAAACATTTGGCACCTACCGTGGGGCTCATTTTTCCTCACATTCCTATATTCTTCATAATTTTTTGCTCCTTTAAATTTTATCAATTATGGCTTCTAGTGGTGATATGACGCCTCCACAATCTCTACGAGGAGTAGCTGAAATAGAACTCCTAAGACAGAAGAGGAATGCACTTGCAATCACTACTCTAGGACAAATGGTGAGAAGGCAACGCAAGGTCATCAATCCTAGAGCAATTAGAAGGAGACAAGATTTTCAAGACTTGGTTGATGTAAATCAAGTTGAGTTGGAGGAGATCTTACAGAGAGTCAGTGAAGAGAAGGGAAAACGGACAAGCTATGGTCATTCTGACTATGAGCAGTCTGATTCAAGCACAGACGAAAATTATGATGCATTGTACGATGATCTACAGAAAGAACAAACAAGTAAAAGAAAAGGTGTACGCGGTGAAGGGAATCAAGGTTCCAGGTAAAAAGATGCTAGTCCAATGGTTACTTCTGGTGTTAGGCTTGTGGGTACACATTCAGCCTCTGTTCAATGCCAGGAACCCATGCAATAACAAAGACAAAGGACTTCAAAGTCCCAGCTGAAAAAAGATGTTCCTAGAAGAAAGCACTTGAGCTAGTGGAAGTAGCAAGACAAAGAAGAAAGCTCATCCAGTGACGAAGCAACACTCACAAAAATGAAGAAGTCTGGCAAATCCAAAGAAGTGGCAAAGACGCAGTACTTGGAGTGCGAAAGTTCGTCTACTTAGATGTTGGTATGGAAAGCGTCAGAAAGGATTTTAGCCTCCCCGTTCACTAGTGATATAACGAGTTTGAGCTCCAAAAAAATTCGTGACTCTCCATTTTACAACGTACGATGGAAACTAGCTGGAAACAACTTGTTGAGGAATTCGTTACCAAGTTTTTGGCTAATGCTAAACAATCAAAAACTGTTGACGTGCTTTTCACCATAAAGAAGAGGAACAATGAAAGCCTTAAAGATTATTCTCGAAGGTACATAGAGTTGTACAATGAGGTGGAAGGTTACTTTAAACAACTGGCTGTGACCTCCTTTAAACTTGGACTACAGAAAAGAGACAACATTTGGCTTTCCTTGATAAAGAAACTAGCGGTGAATATGTCCGACCTCATGTGCCGAATAGAAAAGTATGCTAAGGTGGAGGATGAGACAAAGTCAGCTGACTAAGAGGAGATAAAGCCATATGGATTGAAGGGAGAAAAACCAAAAGAACAAAAGAGAAAGTTTATTGATGACAAGAAGTTTGTCTTTGAAGCTATCAACACGGTGTTCAAGAAACTAATCTTCAGAATACTCTCTTTAATCAAAGACAAGCTATATTTTAGGTGGTCGAGAAAATTATCTGACTTTCCAGGTAAGGAGAACCATAGAGATTACTATTCATACCATCAAGATAGGGGGCACTTTACAGAAACATATCATTCATTACGGTATCTCTTGGAAGATCTGGTGAAATAGGGTCATCTGAAGGAGTATATTGATGAGGTTAAAATGAAAGTGGTAGATGATCAACCCTGAGCTCCACTAGGAGATCAGAGGATAGATCAGAAAAGAAGAAGGGATGAGCCCAAGGAAGAAAAAGAAGATGGTGTGGAAAAAGTACAACCCCCACCCAGGGCCTGGTCGAGATAGAACGTGTAAAAACCAGCTGTAATTTATGTTATTCACATGGAGCATCGGTCCTAGATCATTGTCATATGTTCTCGAGTAGAGGAGTAGCATGTTGGAAAGACGAGTGAGGTGTTGAGGGTAAGGTCCCTAAGCAAATGTCCAAGAAGAGAGGTTACTCGGGGAATATCATTTTCTGAGGATGATAGCAATGGGTTACGATAGCCACACAACGATGCGCTAGTGATTACTTTGAAGATGTTTGAAACAAACGTGAATAGGATCCTGGTTGATACTGAGAGTTCCACAGAAGTCATGTTCCTCAGTCTATTCAAAAAACTAAGGCTTACAAGAGATGACTTGGAGCCAATTGAGTCTCCACTTATTGGTTTCAACTCTGTTCTAGTCTGGCTACTGGGGAGAGTAATCATACTTGTTCAGGCCAGTCCAGTTAAGTATAAAGTAGAGTTTACAATGGTAAATGCACCATCTTCCTATAATGCAATAATAGGAAGATCTTAGATTCAAATGCTAAAAGCAGTCTCCTCTACTTATCACCAAGTTCTCAAGTTCCCATATGGTGATGAGGTGGTAAAGATCGAGGGGGATCAAGATGCATTAAGGAGGTGTTTTTCTACTACTTTAAAGTCCAAGCCCCTGCTTGAGTAGGTACAATTTATAGAGATACCTAAAAATATCCCTAAAATCGATGACGTTGGAGGTGACAGAGAAGAAAGCTATTGAAAGTCTAAAGAAAGTCCAAATTGGTCCAACCAAGGATGACAAGTTCATTCTAATTGGGTCAAATTTGAAAGCCAAGAAGAAACTAGAACTGACAGAGATGCTACCAAAGAGCATTGGTATAGTTACTTGGACACCTCAAAAGATGACTGGTATTTTTTCTGAAGTTATAAGCCATAAGTTAAATGTTAATCCAGAAGCAAAACCTGTAATTCAAAAGTTAAGAAGATTTGCTCTGCAACATGCTAAGGTTGTCATTGTGAGGCCAGCAGACTGCTTGATGCTGAAGCTATCAGGGAAGTTTCATACCCTGATTGGTTGACAAACACAATGGCCATTAAGAAAAAGAATGGGAAATGGAGGGTCTGTGTTGATTACACAGACTTGAACAAAGAATGTCCTAGGGATCCTTTTCTATTGCCAAAGATTGATTAACTAGTAGATTTAATAGCTAAAAGCTCAAAGATGTCCTTTCTAGATGCATACAGGGGGTATCATCAGATCCCAATGCACCAGCCAAATGAGGAGAAAACTTCGTTCATTACCCCGAGGGGGATATACTACCATAAAGTCATGCCTTGTAGGCTAAAGAATGCTGAAGCCACTTACCAATGATTGGTGATAAAGATGTTCAAGGAGGACCTCGACGAAACAATGGAGTTCTACGTTGATGATATGATGGTCAAAAGTAAAGAGCTTAAGACCCACATTCAACGTTTACAGCATGTGTTCTCCACTCGTGATGAATATGGGTTGAAGCTCAATGCTACCAAGGATGCCTTTGGCGTCAGTTCAGGAAAGTTTTTAGGCCACCTCGTCATCGAAGCTAATCTCGACCAGATTCGAGCTATTTAGGTAGTAGCTCCATCTCGTACAAAGAAATAAGTTTAAAAACTTACGGGGATGGTTGTGGCAATTAACAGATTTGTTAGCCGAGCATCAAATAAGTGCCAACCATTCTTTAAGTTACTAAAGAGGCAAACAAAATCATTTGAGACGAGAAACTTGATCGAGCACTGGAGAAGCTAAATGAATACCTAACAAGTACTCCCATTTGGTTAATTCCCTAGCTAGGAAACTTCCTGCAACTTTATTTAGCGGTGTCAGATCAAGCAGTAAGTGCTATTTTTGTTAAAGAAGCAAGATAAAGGTAGAATTCTATCTCTTATACAAGCAAGACTCTACAGGGGGTAGAGATGAAATATCTTCCCCTGGAAAAGTTCATATTGGCATTGGTGATAGCATCGAGAAAGTTAGCCTACTATTTTCAAGCCCATACCATTCAGGTGGTCACAGATCAATCAATTGGCCAACTTTTGAAAAAGTAGACATCACTGGAAGGATGGCGAAGTAAGCAGTAGCCCTTGGAGTTTATAAGATAAGATTTGTGCCGAGGACAGCAATAAAGGCACAAGTCTTAGCAAATTTTGTAACAAAATTCACTCCCTTAGTCCCCGAGCAGATACATGAGGTGTGGCAATTAGAGATAAACTTAGAAGCTAAAGTAGTTCCGCCTTCATAGCAAATTGAAGTGGATCGGTCCTCGTCGATGAGGGGTGCTGGGGTTGGTGTAGTTTTGACAACTCCTGAGGGGATGACCATTAAGTATGCTATCAAGTTAGGTTTCGAAACAACTAATAATGAGGCTGAGTATAAGGCTCTCTTGGCTGGACTTGATATTGTTTGGCGCTTGTTTGCTCGGAATGTATTGATCAAGACCGATTCTCAGTTGGTGACAAACCAGTTGAAGAGAGATTATGCAGCAAGAAATGAACGGATGGCAGAGTATTTGGATCCATCAAAAAAGAAAATAGAGGGCTTCAATGTCATTGGAATTGAGTTAATTGGAAAGGGTCACAATGCTCATGTTCATGTTCTGGCAACATTAACTACAACCCCGAGGACTAAACTAACTGACACTATTTTCTTTGAGGTGTTAAGGAGGTCAAGTGTGCAAAAAGAGAGGTAATGGATTGTATTGATTTGAGACCTTCTTGGATGGATCTAATTGTTTCTTATTTGAAGGATGGGTGTCTCCCCAAGGATGAAATACAAGTAAGAAAGCTGAAGGTTAAAGCTACAAGGTTTTGGCTGTCCCCTGACCATAAGTTATACAGAAAGTCTTTTACAAGCCCTTATCTTCTTTGTATTCACCCTGATAAAGTACAAAATTTTCTTTATGAAATACATAAAAAAGTTTGTGGGGGCACATATTGGGAGTAGATCATTGGCTCGTAGGGTAATTACCCAAGGCTACTGGTGGCTAAGAATAAGAAATGATGCCTAAGCATAAGTTCATAAATGCAAGAAATATTAAAAGTTTGCTTCAATTCCTCATTAACATGCTCAAGGGCTCAATTCTTTCACAAGTTCGTGGATATTTGCTCAATGGGTCTTGATATAGTGGGGCCACTACCTACTACTACTGGAAATAGGAAGTGGTTGGCGGTCAGCACAAATAATTTCACCAAGTAGGTGGAGGCAAAGTCTCTGGCACATATCAAAGATGCAAATACCATTCATTTTGTATAAAAGAACATCATTACAAGGTAAGACATCCCTAAGACACTTATTTCTGATAATAGAACATAGTTTGATGGCTTTCCATTTAGGAAATACTGTTCTAGGTATAGAATTAAGAACGTTTACTCATCGTTTTCCTACCCACAAAGCAAATGATAGGCTGAGGCTTTCAATAAGGTTATTCTGAATAGCATCAAGAAGAATCTGGAGACAACTAAGGGTAGATAGGTTGAGGAGTTTCCAATAGTGTTGTGGACTTACAGAACCACCCTGAAGAGATCTACTAACAAAACTCCATTCTTTCTTATTTATAGGATGGAAGTAATTATCTCATTGGAGGTTGGCATGCCACCATTCGCATAGCAGCCTTTGATTAGGGAAAAAATGACAAAATAATGTGTGTCAGCTTAGATTTGCTTGAGAAGAAAAGGAAAATAGCTACAATAAGGCTAGCATCCTATCAACAAAAAATGAAGAAGAAGTTCAATAGGATGGTAAAGGCACAAGAGTTCAAAGCTAAAGATTTTGTCCTTAAGAAGTTAATAGAGGTAAGAAGTGACCCAACGAAAAGTAAGCTCGGTGCCAATTGGGAGGGTCTATTCCAAGTAACTGAAGTGCTCGGTAATGGAGCATATCGTCTAGCCGATATGGAAGGTAAACCTATGAAGAGACCTTGGAACGCAATACATTTAAAGTTATGCTATGTGTAAAAACTTAATTTATTTTTATTTATTCATAAAGCAAGAATGAGAATAGGCTTCACTCTAGCTTCAGAGGCATACGCAAAATTTAAGGAACGTCCATCTAGAGCTACTAGATGTGACAATTGAAAAGGAATAGTCCCATTGGTTCATCTCAGTGGTTGACTCAAAAAAAAAAATAGTCCCATTAGTTCATCCTAGTGGTTGACTAAAAAAAAGGCTAGTCCCACTGGTTTATCCTAGTGGTTGACTCAAATAAAGCTAGTTCCATTGGTTCATCCCAATGGTTGTCTCAGAAAAGCAAGTCCCAATGGATGATCCCAGAGGTTGACTCAGAAGGAGAATGGACTCACTAGTTTTCTTCCAGTGTATAATTTAGAAATTTGGATTCGATCCAAATACAGATTAAGCTATCTCATTTAGACAATATTTACCACTAAGAATGTTAGGTAAAAGGAAAAATCAATGTCCAGACCACATTACATGAGGTAACATATCATAGATGCAATAATAATTTAAGTTCATTTATGTAGGAAGACTCTTGACCACATAAAACATGGTTAGCAGAATGGTAAAAATTTCATCAATTCAACTTGAGATGATTTAAGCTCATTTACTTGATTAAATTGCCATATAAATCTCATATGTGTGAACATTGCATACATGTTTCATACTTATCATTTATTACGTTTTGTTACAACACATTACAAATAAGATGTGCTCAGCATTGACTTAAAAAAGCATATTAATTGTTTAAGTGTTTCAACTATTCATCTTTTATTTAACAGGATTGATATCTTGATTTTACAAACTTAAAGATAAAGTAGATTGGCTAAGGAGCATTTTTACAAAAAAAAAAAAAAAAATGCAATGAGACAATACAACAATATCAATAAAAAATGCAAAAGTATTTCATTCATTTCAAAAAGTTGGATTACAATAATGTTTCAAAAACTAAAGTACATCAGGTTACAATATAAAAATAACAATTCTAATCATCCTTGATGTCTTCCTTCATTACTTCTTCAGCAATCATGTTAATAAGATCCTCGGCAACTCTCTCGAGTATTTCACTGGTAATCAAGGCTACGGCATCCTTAATTTCTTCATCTGTTCTTTGAATAGGCAATAACTGGGCAGCTACATTGTCTACTTCATCCTCATCCTTATCTCCAATTTCATCCCTACCAAATGTTTCAACAGTTGGAGTCTGAGGGGGCCTATCGAAGCTAAATGGAGGTATCGCTTCATCAGGGTATGGTCATAGAACGTCTCTGTATGTGCTAGAGGTGGGATCGATCATTAATCTTTTCATAACAGCCTTCCAACCTTCTAAGAACTACTCATTCATGGCATCAGTTATCTGCTGCACGTAGTAAGATTGAAGGACCTCCATTTCCCTAGAGTGACTCTCCGTTAAACTTTTGATCTCGCAAGCATAAGCCTCTTCCAAGTCGTTGATAGCCTCGTCTTTCTTTTGCAAAGCATCAGACTTACCCTTCAACTCAACCTTAAGTTTCTCCCTTTCAGTCTTCAATTTGGAAAGTTCTAACCTATATATGGAGATCTCCTCTACTAATTTTTCCTACTCGGCTCTCATTGCTGAGAGCTAGGCATCCTTTGTAGCCACATGAGGAAAATTTTCAATCAGCTCTTCATCTTTGTCGATAAGGAGTTTCTCCAATACTCCAACTCTTGACTCACTGGACTTCGCTTTCTGCTTGGCAATGTCTTTTTCTGATTAAGCAGCATCAGCTTGCTTCTTCATTTCTACTTTACTTGCCAGAGCAATGTGAAATCTGCCCTTGAATCTGCTGACCTCAATCTTATTGTCATCAATCTTCTTATACATATCTTGGAGACGTGAGGCAGCTTCTAAACGGTACAAAGAGTTTTGCACGAAGTAAAAGATGAATTTAAAACAAATGCAAAAGCAAAAAAAAAAAAAAAAAAAGAATAAAAAGTATGCTTACTGTGATAGTGTGCTTTATTAATGTATTAGAGAATTCAGTAGGGGCAACCTCTTCAATTTTTGTTGGCCATAAGGGGGAATAATTGCCTTCGCGTACTTGGTAAAATATATAAGGGCTAAATCTCAAATGGTAAGAGGATGACCATTCAGAGATTCAGGGCTTGGGATAATAATGTTGGAGATGAAAGGAGGGGCATCTCGAATGGGGTGCCTCGGTAAGGTAGAGTCTGAGGGTGCCAAGAAAAAAGGTGCTAAGGTAGAGGGTACTGTAGAGGATGGTGCCGAGGACGATGGTTGAATGGGTTCAATTTGGATAGAAGAACGAAGTGAGACTTTTGGAGAGGAAGGGGCCTTAAATACTACCAACTCGGTAGAAGGATCGATCTTCTGCTTCTTTGTCACTTCAGGCGTGTCCTCCACAGGTCGGGGTCGTTCAGCAAAATCGTCAAAGGGATCAAGAATGAACACCTCTAATTCTTCTCCGTTTTTTATTTGCTCTTCTTACTGAGCTTTTTCCTCTTCAATTTTTCTCTTCTTGGCCATTTCAGCCTTCTTCTTTTTGGCCCTCAGCTTAGCTTCCTTCTTCAGACTTGGTTTAGGGGCTATATCCTCTGTTTCTCTGATGGAGTGAAGTAGAACCCTTCTTCTTCTTTTTTCTCTTCAAGTAGCCTTCGAGTGTGTGGGTTCACACTTGCAGATGTTTGCTCAGCTAGATGAGCTAGGTGGATTGGTTGAGTTGGTTGAACCGAAACTACAAGAGAGATGGCAAACGAAGGTAGAGGCACCTACTCTCTGTGCTTCAAAGCGTAAAAGGCTTGTTTTTCCTCAAGAATGGAAGTGAACCACTTCTAAAGCCTATTTACTCTCTGTGCTTCGATGGCAAAACCTTACGGAGGAAAAATGAAAGACCTATAACTTGGAACAAAGTTGAATAGGACTAGGGTAGCTCTAGTGAAGGGGTATAGTTCTGAACCACTGAGGAATTTCCAAACTTCCTCTAGATGTGCTTTGTCAGCACAATTTCCCTTAGCCTAGGCCTTTTTTGTTTTCTCGGCTGATAAAAGAAAAGTGACATTTAGTTTAAATTATCTCAAAAGATAGTACAAAATTAATAGATAAATAGGAATCTAAAGTCTGCCAACCTGGACCTAAGGACATTAAAGGAACCGCAGGGAAGGGATCTTCATCTAGGTCATGCTTCCAGTGTCCACTTACAACACAAGTGTCATCTTCGAAACCTTTATGTTGTCTGGAAGTATGTGCGTTAAAGCTTTCTCTGGTCAAGACTTCAGGTACCATTTATCCTCATTCTTCTTAACCTTTTGAACATTATAGTAGCAGAGCAAATTCCAATCCGAGATATGAAACCCATACCGTTGGTTAAGTTCATTCACCCCGTTTATTATCCTATAAAAGTTATGGATGACACACCTAGGGGAAAGGTTAAGTCTATGCATAACTAGGCGAAGGAAACAGTTCAAGGGGAATCTAAGGCCTCCTTTAGTGATGGCTACTATGGGGAATTCCCCAGGTTCACGATCCCTTTCATGGAAAGCCTAATACCTACATTGGGGGTTTTATTTAAAGGACTTAATTTTTTTCCTCAGAGCTATGTTCGTCTACCAGCCTACCCATGTTTTCAAATAAAAGAAAAAGAACTACAGGAATTCTTAATGCTTACCAAAGGAAAACTCTAAGTAGGGATG
>CM034241.1:7960722-7970722 GCA_019916065.1 Vitellaria paradoxa | reverse complement strand
AAGTGAATAACTTTTAAAGGTTTTCAAAAGTTTTCAAAAGTTTTCAAAAATTTTTAGAAGTTTAATATAAACCAAACGGAGCCTAAATATTGTTGAAGAGTAATTCAAAAATAGATTTGACGTGAATTTCGATTTGAAACCAGAAAGGTCGACAAGATATGTAAATTGTGGTGTAACAATGGCCTAATGCTGTAGGGGATGGCAAATTGTAAGGGAAAAAATTGATTTTATAAAAGAAAAAGGGAAAATTTTAAATTCTTTAATCTCCATCTCCTTCAATACATAACATACTCCTACCTCACTCTCTTTTCTCACCACTTTAACTGACAAATTATGTATTTTATTATTATTTTTTAATAATAGAACAATAAGTGAGATAAACCTCAGTTTTTTTTAATCAATACACTACACTGTGATTATGTTTAATTGGAAGAGTTGAATGATGGGGACAAATAATATCATGAGATAATATATAGGATTAGATATAATATGAGATTAATTTTTTATGTAGAATTATGTTTTAGTCTTCAGCTGGTGGAATGTAGAATGGAATTATTATTATTATTATTATTATTTTAGTAGTTGATTAGTAGAATATAAAGTGGAATTAAAATATTATTTAACATAAAATGTAACAGAAAATAATTTTGCATTTTTAAATTTTAGAGAAAAGCGAATTCGAGAGTGAGAGATATATAATACCACCTCTATGGTATTATTTAACTACTATTTAGGGATAAGTAGTTTAGTCCAGAATTTTAATACCTCTAAACAAATATAAGAGTAAAGTCAACTTGATAAAATACGATAGATTATTAATCCAAGCCTTTCAAAATAATTCCGTAAACAAACATGGCCTATGTATATTAATTGAAAGCTGAATTTTACCTTACCATGGAGAGGAGTGTGATTACAGATGGCTAAAGAAGTGATAGTGGCTGAAGAAAGCTCGTTATCCACAAAAGGACTAGTAGGACCTATCGTCTGACCTAGAGGTCCTCTTACACGGCCCCCCTGTCGAGTTCATTACAAGACTTAGACCAACTTTGTCTAGAACAACCATGCACGTTAGGGTGCCAGAACTCTCGGCGTTGCTTAGACCATCGGTGGCATGATCTTTGTCCTTATTTAATCCCCCCCCCCCGGGGGGTAACTCAAGTGAGTTTTTTTAACTCACCTCACTAATATTCAAACATTAAAGTGACATTTGACTTATTTTTTATTTTTTATTTTCTATTTTATTTATTTTGTCTTAAAAATTTTAAAATAAAAAATTCTATTTTCTTATTTTAAAATTTTATTATTTTGAATTAAAAATGTTTAATACGATTTTTTTTTTTATTTTTCATTTCATGCGTAAACTTATTTTTTCTTTTCTGAAACAAATTTAAAAATACAAATGAATAAATGCATTTGAACTGTTTTTTCCTATTTTTAAAAGTGTTGACTAAAAAATAAGTTCAAAAATAGAAAATAAAAATAAAAATAAAAAAAATAAATCAAATGACACCTAAATTGACGGTGAGTAACAACCGCAAAAAGAAATTACGAACATGAATGAAATACCTGAGAGTGTCCCGAAAATCGAATCACCTCAACTCGGGTTGGTCCTGTTCGATTTGATTCTAAGACTAAAAGTTAAAACCAATTATTTCGATTCGACTATGGATTGGAATATTTCTGGTAAGGTAGCACAAATACATCTGCCCGAAAGGAATTGCTTATTATGCTCCTATTTAATACAAACAAGTAACAATTCCGACAGAAAATTTTCAAAACCCCATAGTCAATGTAAACAAGTTTTAAATTCCAGAACAAGCAAATCAGCACACCATTTCAACCGGAGATCACCATACTCCGGTAAGTAATAAAAACCGAGTTGACATCATAGAAACTAGTCATTGGACATCCTTGTATTCTAGGAATTAAATCTTACAGGCAAAGGCGAGCCCTTCCTTTGCCAATTGGTCCAAACTCTCAGCTGGAGGTTGGACCCTCGAAACTTTGGCAATAGCCTTGTTTTCGTCTGGAGTCCCACTCTCCAAAAATGCACCAACTATCTTCCCGTCTTTGATCCAATACGATCCAAACTTGGGATTTTCTGAGGCTGGGTTGTTGTCTCCAAATAGTATAGTGTCACCAACATTGTCACCATAGAACTGCCATGAAAGATTGAAGGCACGGGAATAGAAGTATGGAAGGTAGTCGTACACGTCAATTGACTTCCCTCCTCCACTTGCAAAGATAGCCTGCACAGATTAGACACACAGAGTGATTCCCTAGTTCAGATCCCAATAAGGTGGAATTAATGCACATAACAATGTCAAGGGAAGAATTTTCATAAAACAAAACACTGAAAGGAAAGCAACAAGAGGAAAGGAACTTCTGGAGAAACCAAGTAAAAACCTTATGAGAAATAATGCATTTCCAATGGTTCCAGCTTTTCAACATGAAATGTCAATGAAAATTTTAGGTTTCGTAGCAAATTCTAAAATCCAGAAGACAAATTTTCAAAAGTAGGTGGGTCAGCTTCCCGGCTAAAGAGACATTCTTTACAACCTTGTTGGCTCTGATGCAACTGTTAATATCATTTTTTTTTTGGGGGGGGGGGGGGGATATTATAGCGGCACCCCTTATTTTGCAAATGTTAAACACTGAACCCCAACCACTAATCTTTTATTTGATATTAAATCAAAATAGTGACATCATCAATATTTGCATAATATACAACTTATTTACCCTTCAGTAAACATCTAAAATGTTTATAAAGTACTCAGTAACCTATTCTTAGTAACCGTAAAAATGTCTTTTAATCCTTTTTAACACATTTATGGAAGGATAAAGAAAGTATAATATGTAAATATTCTCTACTTTGACTAACTGTTGGAGTTCAGTGTCAATAATATTTGTAAAATAAAGGGTGTCACATTAATATTGAAATATTGTAGCGTCAACTTTATTTAGCCAAATGTTCAAGGCAGGTCTCCATAATTTACCCTTTAAAAATTAACAAAGCCAAAATTTCAAAATCAGGGGAATGAATGGAACACAAAAAGAAAATGTTTTGCCAACTTATCTTTAGTTACTCTCCAAGTACCACAAATTTGTATGTTGCAATTTTTTGTCCATTAGAGGTGGCCGGCAAACAAATTATCGATCTAGAGCATTAATTAAAAATTAAAAAAAAAATCATACCCTCACAGCATGCTCAGCAGATTTACGGGCATGGTCAACATGTTCAACTCTTCTCATCTCATTGTACAATTTCAATGGGAAAGTAGCGACATCTCCCACAGCGTATACATCAGAACACTTGTTTTGAAGAAGCCATCAGTCTGTAATTAAAGAAGGCAACACCAAAAGCTCATCATTGAAAAAATAAACAAAAATACTAAAATTTTCATCATCCAAAAAATGCAGGCTATAACTTCATACGGGAAACAAATCAATATGTCAACATTAATTCTATGCAACAAATTCACCATTATAACATCTCATGACACAGGACAGTAAAATTACAGAACAAAATTCACTAACCATTGCCTTTTTTCTGAGATAGAATGAACTTCCTATGCATAATGACTAGATAGAAATGGGTACTTAATTTCCTTCTCAGATATTCACATAAAAGTAACGAAAGGAAATGACCCATTAAAATTCAAGTAAGCTATACATGTTCTTCCATTCCTTTGTTATTACTGTTTTATTACAAATGTTCCAAGGTACATGCCATGCACATATCCCATATATGTCTGGTTACAAGCTGTGAGTCCATTTGTTAAAATTACCACCAAAAAAAAAAAAAGAGCCCAAGGAAAATAAGTAACTTAAAGAGGAATAATAGCCAATTGATTGCCTCACAAACCTTAATTCCACCTTTTTCCTCTTCAACTTGTCCCTTGAATAAGGTTGTAAGAGGTCTTCCCCCAACCCAACAACAACAATGTCTGCTTCAAGCACCCTACCATCTTTAAGTTTTACTTCCTTGACCTGAATGACAAGACACAAAATTGCAAAATAGAATAATTGCCAAACCATGAGGATATCATGACACAGAAAGAGAGAGATTTTGCATGAGTGCATACCTCTCCATTTGCATCAGCATTGAACCCAACAGCTACAGTTCCCTTAATAATTTTAATTCCCTTATTTGCATAAAAACCTTCATAGAAAGCAGCAATATCTGCTGTGAAAAGACGAGGCACTGCAACCACAAACAAGATTGTCAGCTAACCAAGGCTCCACCGAAGTATGGTTGAGGCAGCAAGTGGGTTACAATTCATATCAAGGAACACAACAATTGTGTCTACTTACTGCACCAGGGTTCTGGGTACACCATGCTGACATCGAAATTGTTTATTTTCATAACTGCACTAAGCTCAAGACCAATGTATCCTCCCCCAACAATCACAGCCTTTCCATTTTTCTTGCTTTAATTGCTTCTACAAGTTTATCAGCATCATCAATTTCTCTCAAGTAGAAGATGTTTTTGGAATCAGCACCTTGTACGCCAAAGTCGGTCAACTTTATAACCTGCAGCAGAAAAGAAGAGAGAAAAAAAATGATTGACTTTAGATGAGGCATGGAGAAAGGGAAGCTAATTTTCACTGTAGAAAAAATCATCAGAGAAATGATACTAACAGAGGAACCAGTTGCAATGATCAAAATATGATACTTGAAAGTTTCACCAGCTGCACTGATGAGAGTCTTTGAAGCAAGATCTGCTTTCACTATTTCTGTGCTGAGGATCAATTCAATACCTGTAAAAACAGATTGAAATTCAATCAAGATTTCACTCCTTAAGGTTGTCAAGCAACTCATCAGAAGAAAAATTGCAAAATGGGAAGCAGGACCACAATGTTTACAATAAATCTATATCAGTCACAATTTTTAAATATAAATAAGTATCACCTTTCTCTGCATACCACTCAGGAAGTAGTCTCTCTCCTCCACTTCCAACACAGACATGAAACCCAGGAAGTCTTGCAGGTGCTGCAAAACAGGTTGCAATGAGAAGTTTGCCATAAAGAAGAAAAGGCCAAATAAACGAATTGGAAGTATAACAGAAAAGATGCACTACCAATCAAGTAACATTCAAACATTGCATTTAAGCAGTAGTAAGCACAATGCAAATGTTAAAAAAAAAATACTATTACAAAACTTAGTCAACTATGATGGTACGACATCGTAAATACTTCAATTATACCTAGTTTTCAACTAGCAATACTTGAATTAACATGTCACCTAGAGCAGATCAATGCCTAAACCCATAATTTCACTTAGTTTGTACTAAAGGAACAAAGATAAAACAACTTACATTCAGGAAACAGGTATGCCTTGCTAAGTGCTGGTCTTTCATAAGGAGCAACCTAACATGGTAATAAAGAAATATGTCAGCCACTCAGCATAAATGCACCACAAGTTTAAACATTAAGAATATTTCAATCCAGCAATTGAATCTTCAACTACCATAATTACACACACACTCCATAGCTATAGCAAAACCAACAGCTGACATACAAGAAACCAGCATAGAGCCATCAGCAATTTTAATTATGTGTTTTCCACGTTAACCAGACATTAAGTTACCAATTGTCATAAAAACTTAAACTGTTAAAAAATGGGCACAACAATTATGTCAAGCTATTTCAACACCAAAAATATATATATATATTTTCTCAAAAAATAGGCAATTTTTAATTTTATTCAAACTCCGCAACAAAGGGTGTCCTTGGAGCAGTGGTGTGTCTATTGCAACCCGGGGATCAAGGGTCCAATCCTTGGGATCAGCTTCTTTTATTGCGCCCCCCCCCCCCCCAAAAAAAAAAGCTGTCTACCAACTGTATGCTAAAAATGTGATTTTAAAGAGTATGTTGTGATTATATTTGTGAGATTTTTAAAATAAATCATTTAATTTGAATAGATATTTTGCCTATGATCAATTTTATTTCTTGTGAATTTCAGGGGGGGAGATCAATTTAGCATATTTTCGAGGCCAAGTTGAAAAAGCCTCTGCAATTTGTTATGTTGTAAATACTAAAATTATTAGTTAGTACTACTATTATTTAAGTAGTTATATTATTATTATTATTTGTTAGTTTGAAATTTTTGTTTTAATTTTCCTTTTGTTTAAAAAAAAAAGAAGAAGAAGAAGAAGAAGAAATATTGTACATTCAGACGCACCATCCAAATGTTGCAATTATATAATAATATGCTATACCTTATATAACATATATTATAATAAATATACCCTTTGTCATACACATGCAGCCATCCCATCAACTTGGTGGAGCATGGATGAGGCCCAACCTACCTACGCCACCTACAAATCACACCTATAAGCATTAAAAGATCAAGTCAGTGGAATCATGCCAAGCCCAGCAGCTGGAAAACTGAGCCAACACCCTTCTAAGTTTGGACATCAATTTGGCCGTGCAGACGGCCTTTCTGTTGTGCAAGCAGAGCTCCAGTAGATATTTTCGGGCTAGGAATTACTGTAGTGTTGGATGTCAATTTGGCTATCGGACGTTTCTGTGACCTGCACGGGCATTTTTTTGAGGACTATTTTTTTGGTTTTCATTTGAGGGTTTTATATGAACTCACTTAGGGTTTCGGCACAAAGGCACGTTTTTGCTAAAGGTAGAGGAGAGTCTCATTTCCTATGCTCTCCCTTTTCCATTTTTCTCTGTTATTTCCTTTGTATTCATTATGTATATTTATTGTTGGTGTCTAGACATGAATTCCAACCCTTATGGATTCTTGAAATTATGCGAGGTAACAATTCATGCTTTCATTGCTTTATTTACACACAGTTTTGGATAGTTGTTCTTGGGTAGATTCAACAAAACTAAACTTGATAGTTACAATCTTCATTGTTATGCAAAAACTAGAATTCTGGTATAGGCCATATTTGATTAAATGTTAGCTAGGTTGAAGTGATTTTCTCTAAATTCTATGAGAGCCAATCATCCCCCTAATGGTTTTGTGTTAAATCTTCCAATTCCCTTCCATCGTTGTTAGATTGGAATTTGAGCTATTGAGTTTCCACGCCTTGTGAAAAAGACACCCACAAGCTGCTCAGTGAAATGTGTAGCCCACTTTTAGGTCTTTAATTTAAGTTCTTTTTATTTTTCTTCTATTCTAATCCACCAACCCATCACTCCACCAATAATCTCACAACCCATAACATCCAAATTAAATTAGTTTAGATTAATCCAGGTTAATTTAGCCCTTATGCATCATCAACTAGTTACGAGAACGAATTGAGTGCCACCAAGGCCTATTCTCATTGACGAAACAACCGTGTCCTCAGTGGTTTATGATGCAATGGTCCCGTGCACTTGCAGCAACTCAAACACCAACATCTAACCCACCACATCCCTGCAACACGGGAGTCTTGTGCACTGGCTTAGCTTCTTTATTCAAGCTCCACAACATCTTGATTTCTAAGTCATAGACATAAAAGTACAAAATCCACTAAAAACGTAAACCACCATCGAGATCATAGGACAAGAAAACCATTATTTTTTATGCTATTAATCAGGCTGCTAGCATAAACAAATAAATGCACATACTTCCCAGTAAACTAAAATATGTCCATTGGTTCAATTGTTGGGAGTGAGAAATACTTACAATCAATAGGCAGATGATGAGAAGAATGATCAAAAAGAGAATAGATAGATAAGTTTCCCCATTTTGATAAGCAGAGGCATAAAGCAGGTTGATTTCCTTAATTTTGAAACCATTTTAGTCAATGCAATGTGATACTCAAATCAACTCAACAAAGCTTTTGTCCAAAACTAGTTGGGCGACTACATGAATCCTTAGTCAATGCAATGTGATAAAAACAAATATATAGTTTTACCTCCGTATTTCCAGCAGATTTCACGATTAAGTCAACCGTCTATGGCAATAATCTTTACCATAAGAAAATCAATTAATGGCCCAAGATATATATCCCAGCAGACCAAACAACAACCTCATTTCCCTCATCCGTGTTAAACAAGATAAGATAATTAATGAAAAATTCACATTTTGACAAGATGGTTGATGAGAAAACACTTGGGGTTCACACCACGAAGTCCACATTAACCAAACAGTACAGAAAGTTTCAAAACAAAGAAATCATAGAAAGGTGCAGATTTAGCATACGCACTCTTTAGAGATAATCGCAAGCTCGCTGGCTTGACACCTTGTTTGGCACAATTCCCTAGCCGCATAACCCTACAAAGACAACCATATATTTCTTAGATTTAATTCTGAGCAACTTTTCATAGAAAGGAATTAGTTCCTTGTTCAATGGGAAGCAATTTGTGTTTCCTTTTTTTTTTTTTTTTAAATCTGTGTGGCAATTTATCCAGTGGCAAATAATGCAACAGCAAAATCTTGCCATTTTTTATGAAGATGGAAACTCGTAATTTCATTCATTGAAGGAAAAATTGCCAAAAATATAAGGTCAACCATCCAATCCATATCAAAACTCTACAACTTCCACAAGACTCGTTGGTCTCTGCTTGCAAACTTTCAGAAAACATTGTGCCCTTCTCTAATATTTTGCCCAAAATTTAGCAAACACATGCAAATTGACACTATAATGCATCAACATACAATCAATAACAGAAACAATTGTAGCCAAGCAAAGGAACACCGTGTTTCGTTGCCCAAAACAGTACAGGAAAAGAAATATATATATATATATATACACATCACTCAACTCCTGATTAGCAATATTACCCCCAGTTAAGCGCAAGGTTCTTAGCTTTCACAGGCTGCAACTAGTAACCAAAAATATTTCTTTCAACGTTTCAATTCGTCTCCATTTTCCCAGCAACCAAACTAACCACAAAAAAATCACAACAATAGCAGCACAACGCAACACTCATATACTTCCAAAAAAAAAAACCTTCAAATCTCAGATCGCTGTACAACTGACATCGATCTAACTCACAATTCATATTCAAAACGTTAAAATCGAATCCAAAATAAACCGAGTAAATTCCAATCTCAGATCTCCGTACACCTGACACAGATCTAACTCCCGATTCACATTCAAAACATAAAAATCGAGTCCAAAATTAAACGAGTGAACCATGAAACGAAACTCACAGCCGCAACGCCACCACCGACGATCACGTACTTGAAACTCTTCTCCGCCATCGATTGATTACCTGATGGTCAATTCGATAGACACACTGAAATGAGGCTTTTGGGACACACAAATATGTAATTATGTGTTTAGCGCTCCCATTGGTTGACCGTCGATTTTGTAGGAGGACCCAATCAAAATCCGCCGTCCACGTGGCGAATGGGTTGCCAGCAATTCTGCTGACCATCAAATTGCCTAAAACATCTGTTTCAGTTAAAAAAGATAAACTTATCGTTGCCCCTAAAGGTTGTCGAGTTAGTTTGAATGGCTGAAATTAATAGGTTCAAGGTTTGACTTCTCTTGAGAACAGTCTTTCTTCTAATTGTAGAGGGTCATATAACAGTTTTCTCGACTGAGTCGGTCAGCCAAGACTTGCCTAGACTGGTTTACCTCATCGTGGTTCTTTGTCAGCTAGAGCCACTGAGCAGATTTCATCCAGTACGCACCCATAAGTAGCGGCTGCGGGTTTCTCCCTTACTCCAGAAGATAAACTTATCGTAAAGGCATCGAGAGACATCTTAAAAAAAAATAAAAATGTATAACCCCAAGAGTTGCGTTTAATTTATTAAAAATTATCTAAAAATTTTAAAAATTATTTATTTTTTAACTCATTACAATTCATAAATTTATAAATTATTTTATTTTATTTTATTTTTATCACTTTAAATATACGAAAAATAATTAATGCAGGCGGCTAGTTTTACGGTTTAGAATCAAAAAGTACAAATAAGCTGCGTTGGGTTGTCATCACTGATGTACCCTGGGATGGTGTGTGACGTCATCGAATTCATCGTGTCAAAATATCATCAAACGCTGCAATCGGTTTGTGACGTCATTGAATACGTCAGATCAAAA